>CABHPQ010165460.1:19039-36487 GCA_902168405.1 Peromyscus aztecus | reverse complement strand
GTGTGTGTGTGTGTGTGTGTGTGTGTGTGTGTGTGTAGAGAACTCAGGGACTACTCTCTAACTGCACATTGTAGTGTTCTCTACCTTTATGTGGTACGTTAGGATTCCAGCACTCATCCTTCCCATTGTATGGAAACGTTGTAGCCTTTGACCAACAACTTCCTATTCCTGCACCTCAACCTCCAGCCAGCCTCACTCTGCTCTTATTCTTGAGTCTGACTTTTTACATCGCGTGTGTGAGGTGATGCAGTGTCTGCCTTTCTTCTCTGGTTTCTTCCGTTCTGTGTAATGCCCCCAGGTTTCACTGTGACCCTGTTTATGACGGCAGAGTTGGAGGCAATCCAAACTTCTAACAGTGGAAAAACAGAGACACAAGACAGGAAAGATGCACTTGTGGGATTCTAGGAGGCAGTTAGAAGCAATGAACTTGAAGTGTGCCCAGAGAGATTTTACATATTGAGTGCTCAGGAAAAAAAAACAAAAAAATAGAAATTAAAAAACAAAAAGAGGTCCCTAGCTCAAAGCATTCTCTATAAGTAAACATTACATAGTCTGCATGGATTTATGGAAATGTAAAGTTACAAATCAAACACACTGGGAAGGATTCCTGTGCGGAAAGGGAAGGTGGGATAAAAAAATAAGTAAAGTGAGACATGAAGTTCTACAATGATAGTGAGACTTGAAGAGAAGAATATGATAGATTCCACGCTTTGGCCTGAGATGTGGGACAGTAACAAACATGTACACAGATACCCAAATTAAGGGAAAGCGTCCCTCAATTCCTTCATTTTCTTCATCTTTCTTTCTTACAAAAGCAAGGTTCTGGAAACAGAGAAGTGCTCGGGGAGTTGGGCTGAGGAAACAGTCAGTTCTTGAAATTTTAGCTGCACCCAGTATCGCTTTATTTATTTGTTTATTTATTTATTTATTTATTTATTTATTTCTGATTGAAACCACCCACTCGCTTATGTTAAGCCTATGGTCTATCACAGAGTCAGCCCCCTACTCCCCACAATTACTAACTACATCCTTTTGTTTTTATTCGTTTGTTTTCTCAAGACAGTCTCCATTTGTAGCCCAGGCTATCCTTCGCTCACAATACCCCTGCTTTTGCTTCTTGAGTACTCAGGTTAGCAACAAACCTGGCATTAACTACATTCTCTTTTTTCTCATTCTTTCTCTGTCACTCTCATGTTTGGAGGTAAGAACTTGCTGCTGTGTAGCTCAGGCTAGCCTCCAACTCACAATCCTCCTGTTTCAGCTTTCCAAACACAATTATGGGCAATGTTCAGATTGCAATTATGTCCTATCACACTCGCTGAACTACATTCTTTACGGTAGGTCTTCCCTACTCTCAGTTTTTTCATCTATAATTTTATGCTAACAATAGTGGGTAGAGTTTTGTGTATATTAATGCAATAAGACATATAAAATGCTCAGTGCAGTGCTTGATATTCATAATTACCTTAATGGTAGTTGTACTTATTTTAGAAACCTCAGTGACATTCTTATTGATGGCCATTCTTACTCTTTACACCATTTTACTCTGTGATGTAGCTAAAGACCGTGACGTTGTCACTGAAATCAGGAGACAACACAAAGTTGAAAGGGAAGAGCTAGACTTCAATCTGAAAATCAAAATGATGAGTCAATACTTGTAGGATCCTATGTCAAAGGGATTGACATAAGTTGCATAACAAGTCACACCTCGGGTACCAGACCTGAATGAAGGCAACTTGTGAACAGCTGGGAGTGTTTGTGTGCATTCTCAGGGCAGTGAGCCCCTTGAGAGTGAGCCTGGGCTGGGCATACATCCAGAAAGTTGGAAAGAATCCTACGCAAGTTTCCATCTGTTGGGCACCTGCAGAAAGCCTGGGCTCAGATCTGGTGATCTTGGTGTGGAAAGAAGGGCCACTAATCAAACGATGTTTTGAAGAAGGAGAGAAGACGGAAACTACCACATGTGGACCTGCTGAAAGTGCAGGGGATTTTATGCTTGGACAAGGAAAGTCTTGGTTGGGCTCTAAAGGTGTCTCTATATTTAGTTATGAAGGTGAGATTAGCCTTTCCCACAAATCTACTCACTGGGGTTGGTCCTCGAGTTTCATGGACCAGAATTCACTTCGTGTATACTTGTCAGAACTGGCCAAAAAGATGAAGGCAAATGTGATGGTTAATCTTCATTACTAACTTGTTTAACTTCATTAAAAAAAAAAAAGCGTAGAGGATGTGTGTGAGACACATCTTTGGGGGATGTTGATGAAGGCAGCTCCAGTGAGGAATAATGAAAGGAAACCTGCTCTAAATATAGGCACCATCCCATAGGCTGGATCCTGGACTAAATAAAGAGGGGAAAGGAAAAATACGGCTGAGCACTTGGCAGTCACTTTTCTTTCCTTTTCGATCCCCAAACATGTGAGCAAGCAGCCTCCTGTGGCCATGGACAGGATCCACGCCTGCTGCCCTGCCTTCCCAGCCATGATGGATGCATCCCTCGATCCATGAACCAGAAAACATCTCCTCAAGTTGTTTCATGCCAGGCATTTGATCACAGCAGTGAGAAAAGTAGTCGAAACATAGCTTTTACAGAACTGTGGTATTTCACAAAGGACCCTACACAGAATCCTACGATTTCCTGTCTAGCAATATGATCTAAGAGATTCCCAGACACATAATACACTGGATGACTTCCAAAACCGCCCACTTCCAACTTCCAACTTCCAGCTTCCAGCACTTTCCAACAGGTGCTTATCACCTGCCAATAGCCAAACCTTTATGGGAGAACAAGTTTCCAAGACTGCACTCTCAATCAGTGTAAGATCTCAGTCAGTGTTAGGTCCCCATCAGTGTAAAGTTTAGCATTGTTTTTGAGGAATTCAGGTATTTCATGACCCATGAATACTTGTGCATTTTTTAAAAACTACTTCCATCCCAAAACAGTTTATACTTACCATTCAATTAACCCAACCCCTCTTTCTTTCAATTTTTTTTTCATCTGTGTGCCTTTGGTGTTTTAATAGCTTCTCTGCTAAAGATGCTGCTTATGTCTCTGAAGGTGTGGGCTAGATCTTAACTGCTGTGGTTTTACTGAGGTATCACCAGGACCACAACGAGGTCCAGTGAACTTTCTGAACTGCTTCCTCACCACATTCTAATCTCCCAAACTCCTCTTTCCCCATCGCTACCCACTTCTCGGAGTCTGGAGTGGGAAAGCAGACTCTCTTTCAAGCTGTAATCATAGACTTTCACGCTTCGTGGCCAACTAAGTGGATCCTAGACAAACCGGCCTCAGGGAGGAGTGTGCTGTCTGTGATGGTGTCACGGCGTTCCCGGACGCTAGGTAATAAGCAGTGAAGAGAAGGAGCCTTAGTGTGCCGTTTGCCTCCCTCCCTGCCCTCGCACAGTCCCTGGTGCGTAGTAGGCAGACAATGTTTGCTGCCTGGATTTCTGAATGGTGAATATGAACAGAGGAGTAGACAGCCGATGGCGGAAAGACGGCAGCAAGCTTCTCTGCTTCAAGTTAAGCCCGTCAGGGTTCGGCACCAGTTCCTCAGGGCAATTCCTGCCCCTCCCCAGACTGACTCCCTAGGTTGAGCGCGATGATCCTGCGCCCGTGGGTAGAGTGTGTTCTGGGGGGGAATGATCGTTGCCTGATATGAGAGATGATATCAGAGATTAGTTAACCGTATGGGCTGGGTCCCGGGGGAGGTGTGTGAAATGAATCAGATTAAACAAAATTGATAATGTGAATGCTTAATCAAACAGACAAAGGTAGTCTGCACAGCTAATTAGGGGCAAATAGAGCGTCCCTCTTGTACCTCATTTAACTGACAAATTGCGCAGACAGTTTTAATGGGAGTCTGTTTAGCAAAGAGAAGGCTGTATAGTTGACAGCTTGGCAAAATGTGGTTTCTGTAACACCACATGATGCTTATGGAAATGAGCCTGGTGCAGCTGAGCTCTGAGCAGTCCTGGGTTGTGCAAAACACAGCAAAACGGACCTTTCACAGCCCGCTGGTCAGGGCGTTCTTAAAGGCAAAGGGCTCCTTTTTAAATTTTTAGTATTTGAAGGGGTCGAAGGGTTTAAGGCTAACATTCGGTGAAATATAGCATTAACCAGACTTGATGCAGAAATCAAAATGAACGTGAGTGCTGTCCTGACAGGAAAATCAGGGTCACCATTCAGAACAACAAGAAGCTGTGGCATTGTGCTAGGTACACAGACTTAGACCAAGCATGACAACACAGTGAAAGTGGAGTGGCCCAAAGGTGACAGGTGCATCACGCTTCCTAAGACTTTAATTATATGAGAACTTCCCAGAATGCTCTCTGTGTCTTAAGCAACAGCTCAGCCCCTTACTTCCATTCTGCCTCCTGAACGCCAACAGGCCCCATTTCTCACTGTTTTTCTTCCTTTCTTCACACTGCCTTGTCTTTGGACTTGTCACATGGTCGGAGACGTAGGGAGGGATTTTCCAGCGCAAGTATGCTCTCGGGAACTGATGGCGTGCTCAGCTGGTGCTGGTCTCCCAGTTTCGGTGTTCAGAAATGGTAACGTACGAACCCCATGGTACATACTGCCACGGTCAGCATCATTTGCCTCCCCGCGGAAAGTGAGGAGGAGTAAACAAGCACTCCTGCGGGGATAGGAGCTCTGAGGGGCTTTCTGTGGTCCTGAACCCCTAAAGCCTCGTGCAATACCCAGCTGCCAAGAAGTAGGTAATCCAGGGACAAGCCGTGGCACGAATTTTGTGTTCACCTGTGGTCTCAGTGTGAGGGTGGCATTGTCTAAAGGCAGAGACTGGAACGTGCCAATTGGATTCACACAGTGGAGTGGAGCAGCCCCATTCTTGGGTACCGAAGCCAGGCTTGCAGCATCCACCCTACTGGAGGGAAGAAGGCTATGCATGAGGAGGATTCATTTGATGACATGATTTTTGTGAATCACTCCACCAGTCAGACATGGTCTTTTCTGGAAAATGAACAATTTTGCATAAAATGGTCCATTAGTGTCAAAGGAGGGGTTCTGACCTCTTCTCACAGAGCACAGCGCTGCCCCGAATGCCTAGTCAAGCGGAACTACTGGGGCTGGGCTGGGGCTCAAGACTGTTCCCCACTACCCCAAGGGATTGCTCTACCCTAGGATGCAAAGAGCAAAGGCAAGAGGAACTTTTCCTTTTGTGAAGAACAGACTTGGAAAAGCTACTGGAGTACTTTAACTCACTGTAACACACACGACTTTCACAAATTATCACGGAGTCTATTTAAAAATCCTAAGCCAGAAGGATGGCATGTTTTGCCACACTCAAACTACACATATGTTCTGAACTGTATTAGCCTCAGGACAGATCAAACCCTTGCGAGCTTAAGCAGTGGGTCCGTACAACCAAGTAGTCGGCAAAATGCATTATCTGGAAAAGCAGGAAAAGCTATTTGGAGTCACTATGAAAACAACTTTTAGATTTCTTTATATTGTTGTGGTGTTTGAATTTAGTAATTGATTCCTTCTAAAAGGAGGGAAAATGCGGAAATTATAAGAGAAAAGGGAAGAACTTACAAAGAAAAAATTACTGATAATATCTTGTGATCTACTCATGCCCAAGAGAGTAGGCTTGTCTTCTATTTTTGGAATCTTGATTGGGCCCAGGATCTGTTTTATGTAAATAACAGTGGGCAGATGAATTATTCTGATTCCTAAAACTTTTAACTTTCCCCAAGGATCACTGGTCTTGTTTGGACGGACGTGACGGCAGCTGTACCTGTATAGGTGATCTGAAGTGCAGAGGGGGTTTCTCTGTGTAATAGCCCTGGCTGTCCTGGAACTCACTCTGTAGACCAGGCTGGCCTCGAACTCTCAGAGATCCACCTGCCTCTGCCTCTGAGTGCTGGGATTAAAGGCATGCGCCACCACCGCCCTGCTTGAAGTAGCAGTTTTGAGCTGCAGAGGATCATAAAAGAACTCGAGCGGATCTCTTTGGTTACATTGTTACTAAGTCCACTTACCAGTTACATTGTTATAAGTCCACTTACCAGTCCTGTGGATCAGTTTACACTTTAACCGACCGTAATAGCTTAAACCTGTTTTGTTTGCTGGTTGGTTTGTGTCACAGTTCCGCTGTGAAAGAAAGAACAAATCAATATCCAATTCAGAAACGGGGGAGAGAGGCTCCTTCCTGCCTAAGAGAAAACTTCGCTTTTTTTTTTTTTTTGTTGTTGTTGTTGAAATTCAAGGCTGGGATGCCGGCATCACTAGACTTCAGCCGTATTTGTTCAGAGCTAGAGTCTCTCTCTTCCGTCATCTCCCTTGAAGGGCTTTGTTAATTGCCTTAAAAAGAAAATGAAGTCTTGGTATGCAGCTCTGGCTGGCCTGGAACTCACACTGTGTGCCAGTCTGACTTCAAATCCGCGACCGTTCTCCTGCCTCAGTCTCCCTGAGTGGCAGTGAGGCTGGGGCTGGCTTCCAGGTATCTACTTGTTAAGTTTCAAACCCTGAACAAATGGCTAAGGTACCTATTTAATGTACCAAAGCGGACCTGGCTTGCCGGGTCCCAGCACCCCTCAGTCCCTACCTGTTACAGGATATGGCTGGCATACCCTTCCCACTACCCTGAACTCTCCAGCCCCGGGGCTGGGCTGCCCTTTCCCCAGAGGCTCTTCCCTGTATAATTCAGATATTTTGGTCACCCTCCCCTTCTGTACCTTTGCCCTCCTGGGTGCTGCACCTGGTTCCACTCTCTCCTCTCTCCCTTCCCCTCTTCCTCTCTCCACATAGCCCAGCTCAGCCTGGTGATGTCCACTCTGGACTCTCCCAGATCTCTCTGCCTCTGGCTATGCTCTCACACATGTCTACAATAAACTTTCTCTCCACCATACCTAGGAGCTGTCCTGTCCTTTCCTTTCCTTTTTATTTCTTTTTTCATTCACTACTACACCCAACTTTAATGAGAGATTTTCACTCTGTTCCAGTCAGTGCCTGCAGGGTAGTTCTTGATTACAATAGCAACATTCAAAGTAAACCTGGGCGAAGTTCTTTCTTAAGGTGTTTACACACAAATAGCTCACATCCAGGCCTCTCTAATGCAGCTAGAGGCTAAATTATTAGGTCACATGATTCTGCACCACCTCTAGGCTTGTTTGCTTTTCCAGACAGACAAGGACACTGGGTAGGAAGGGTCTTCTGAGTCTCTGAAGAAGAGACTAGAGATTAGAAGATCTGTTCATAAGCTCTTTTGGTTAATGGTGGAATAAGCAAGAACTGAATTAATTTTAAAAAAGGAAATAAAAATGCTACATGAACTCAAGCAAAGTAAGATTAGAGGCTATTTGAATTTTTCCCAGTTGAGTTACTTTGTGAAAGATGTTGACCGAAGCCACTTAAGGAAGGAGAGCTTTTATTTGGGGTCATGTTTCAGAGAGTTTCAGTCCATTATGGCGGAAGGCGTTGTGGGTTGTGAGGAAGCAGTTCCTCTGTAGTTCGAATAGCTTTTCACTTGTCTTGTTCACAGCTCAGAGATGAGGAAGTAGAACGCTCAGGTGGAAGCAAAGCCAAGCTCTAACTCTCAATAACTACCCTAGAGACCCACTACACCGCCCAAGGGCTCTGCAGCCTTCCCCAGCACAGCGCCTCCCTCTGGGGACATTTTACACTCCAACCTCAACATTCCCTAAATCGACACTTCCCTCACCAGACCCCCCTCACTGCTGCCAATGAGAAAACAAAACCTGGACAGAAACCCTACATAAGCCAGGCTAACCCTTTCTCTCTTCCTACCTCTGTTTTAGTTCAGCCATCTTTACATTCACTCGGTAGATTTCAGTTGTACAAACCTAAGCATTGCTTATACAACTTAGTGCCTGGTAACTTGATGTTAGCTACATCGTGAACATCCTCCATTTGGGATCTTAGGTCTGAATTTGAACAGTGGAAAGCAACAAGGTGGCAGAGTAGAAATCCAGGCACCTCTACATTGTCTTTTTTTTTTTTTCTTGCCACTTTTAAAACTTTGTATGCAAATTTAAGTGGCATGTGAAAATAAGTTATTTGTAACTACCTTTAATCACAGTTACAGTTTCTGTTGAATAAGTGATAGCAAATTGTTATACTTCACTATTTAGTTTTATTTTCTAAACATTAGTCAAAATTATCTTCAAAAGCACTAAAACATGTATGTGCTTCTAAAAGTATTTTAAATCAAGTAATTTTCAAATGATTATTGGGGAAGAGCATCCAGCAAGAGTTATCTCTGCCCCTTCAAATATCAGCTCCCTGAAATGTTCTTTTATCTTTACAATGTATTTGACAACACTATTAATATTCATTTCAGTAGAAAAGTTATTCAATAGTTATCAGTTTTGTAAAAAATTACTATTATTTAAATATCTGCATCTTCTCAAATTTTTTGCAATCTATGGCTATTTCAAATAAATTTGCAAAACTCACATAAATGTGTTGATTTTTAAAGAGACCTGTAATGCAGCAGCCAATGCCAAAAATAATGAGTTCTATCAAGTAATGTAAATGCCCTTTTCAGGGGCAGGAATATTCTTCCACCATCTGAAGTGACAAGCCATTCTCCCACCTCCCCCCAGCCCCCAAACCCCACTTTTGGATGCTTCTTAGTTTTTGTCACCAGCAAATGTGAAGCTGTCCTGGACAATTTCATCAGCATGGCAGACCGGAAGTGAGGGCGGGCTGCTTGAACTAATTGATAAACCTCTCCTTTTGATGATCAGGGTTAGCCTTCTGTCCAGCCACACAGTCTATTGCCCCTGCAAGGCACCAAGATTTCCTTGTGGGATTCTGGCAGATATTGGAAATGGTGGTGGCAAATTAGTGGGGGCCACAAACCAGAAGTGACAGCTCCAGAGCCCTGATGGGGAGAATGTAGCAATCCCTTGCCCACAGCAATTGGTCAGGCTTATCATATGGAGTAATCACAACCGATCTGGGGAAATAATGGGCACCAGATGTTATCGCTTTGTAGGCTGGGGCTCTCCAGAGACCAAGCCTTGACAGGAAGGCTCCCTAAAAACAGAAAGGAGAGGCTGTGGCTTATTAATCAAACCAGAGACTGGATGTGGTCATCTACTCCTTCCCCAGTGCTATGGTTTCTTTCTGTTGTTAATGAATAGAGGGGTAATTCTGAGAGAGTGTGCAGTCCATATATCCGTACCACACAGTGTACACACACAGTTCAACTTGGTATCTATTAATGCATTTCTCAGATTGTCTCACTTGATTTAATTGCATTTCAGCAGTGGTATATTGGGGATTCTCTCAATTAAATCTTTGATTTTTTCTTTATCTTATTATTTATTCTAATTGTCTTCCACTTTAAGATTTAGTTTTAGCACATCATGTGCTAAAAATAAGAAACACAAAACAACAACAAAACTCCACAGATCCCAAAGGTGTGCCAAGCTAACACATGTTTAAAAATTGCTTAGTAATCATTGTTGTAACTGTTCATACTTCTGGATACACCATGACGATTGAATACATGGATGAAATGTATAATGATAAATCACAGCACTGAATTTTTTCTGTCTCCTTAGACATTTGAAACATTTGCTGACTAACATTTGATAATCGTGCGTGTTTATGAGATAGTGTGATTTCCACATGATACATAATATAAGGTAATAATCTCTTTGGCTATAGATTATTTTGTTTTATATAAACACCATATCTCTTTAACCATTTATCTATTGGTGGCTATCTATGTTGACCCCCATATCAGAGATTTAGACAAGTTCAGCAATAAGCATGGATGGATGGTATCTCTTTGCAAAGCTGATATAATTTCTTTCAACTATAGATTCATAAGAGCAATAGCTGGATCAGATGATAACTCTAGGTTTGGTTTTTTGAGAGGCCAGCATACTGTTTCCTACGGTGGCTGTACTAATTTTTGTTCTTGGGGACAGTATATAAATTTCCTGGTCTCTGCATCCGGTCTAGCATTTGTTCTTGGTATTTTTGTAGAACCGTTTTAACAGAGGTGAGATTATATCTTGCTATGGCTTTGGTTTGCATCTTCCAGGCCACTGATGACATTAAGCCATTTTCATAAATGTGCTGGCCACTTTACTTTCTTCCTCAGAGCTGTGTCTCCCACATCTTTTCTCCCTTTGTAATTGGGCTACTGCACTTTTATTACTGAGTCTTTTGAGGCCCTCATAGCATCTGACAAATCTTTATGTTTCTTGACAGTTCTCCGAGGATAGTCTGAGGTACCTCAAATTTAGCTCCTAAAAACCAAACCCATATAATTTCTGCATATTACACTGTGGTCTAAGTGAAAACCATAAATAACCATGGTACATTTATCTAGACCTGGGATTTGGAAGTTAGCTGGTTCCTCTGTCTTTCTCAGTCCTTGTGATCAGCCTATTCTCAAGAGATAGTGTTGTCTTTATTCATATTCTCTCTCTCTCTCTCTCTCTCTCTCTCTCTCTCTCATTAGTTTCTTTTCCTTTTCACTGCCACTAGTTTCTCATCAAGTACTTTCATATGTGGAGAATTACTGTAACCTCCAAAATAGCTTTGTTCCAGGTCTCTCTCCTTCCAGCTCATGATCCGACTCCAAGGTCTCTGGGATGCCACACTAGCTTCGCTTGCCTCACCCTCCTAAGCTCCAGCCACGCTCACCCCTACAAAGATGCCTGCCTCTGGCTCCCGCTCGGATCCGTGCCTTTGCATATACTATCCTGCCACTTGCTGCGCTGAAAGGGATGGAGGACAGGTCAGGACTCAGGGTAACAGTTTAAAGGCTGTTGAAAAATCACAGGAGAGAAATGTGGATGTAGTTCAGTGGTAGAGCACGTACCTAACATGTGTGATGTCCGAAAAACCTTGGGGCTGCACATTTTGGGGTGAGAGAAAACCAAGCCCTGAGCTAAACATTTGATAAATCAATTAGAGGGGGAAAAAAAGAAAGACATTCTGGGTATGAACTATCACATCTAATATTTTATAATATGTATGTATGTATGTATGTATGTATGCATCTATCTACATGTATATATTGTAGATCACTAAAATTACAGCTTTCTGAGTAGTATGTACACATTTTAGGTTAGATGACCCTAAGAGCACCAGCAAGGTAAATATCTCATATCTGCACAATGTTGACTGGATGTCACACACTGAGAGCTTCCCGAACAACTTTGTCAAGTAGTTAGAGTTACTGACACTTTTAAATGTTGTTATGGAAAGTTTCAAGTCCTTCGTGATGGGAATTTTCAAACAAAGTTATATGAGCAATACCATGTGCTTTCATATACCCGCTAACCAAACCAGTGAGTGCCAACTCTGGACCAACTCAAGACCAATTTTAATCAGCCTGCTTTCTGTTACTATGTGTGCCTCCACAAGCAAAAGCTCAGGTAATATGTCACTTTATCTATCCTAGCGTTATTTTAAAGATGAGGAAACTAGTTTATACAGAAGCTAATCACTTGTCAAAGTACCAGTGAGTGAGTGGCGGAGCTCAGATGTGAACCTCTGCTAGAGTTTGAGTCTGTGCTCTGATGTATCGCACTAATATCTTGGATAGCACCAAGGGTCTCTGTATACTGTGCATCCAAGTGGATGAAGGTAGGGACAGATAAACTGACAGATTACCCGAGATTTCTCTTTAGGTAGAGGGATTAAAAGCTAGGAAACGAGAACAGAGGAAGGTCCGGAGAAGCAAGGGAAGGAATAAATGGGGATAAAGTTGACAAAGTACACTGAAGAGGTAGAAAATGTTTGTCTCAGAAGAAAGGAAGGAAAGGATAAGGAAAACATTCGTGCACAAAGCTAGGTGGGGTAGCAGGAAGTAGAAGAAAACGTGAAGGTGTGATGGATGAGCAAGCTCCTGTCAAGCCCTGGCAGGGAAGACCTACCCCTTTAGCATTTCCTGAAAGCCATTTTCTGTTTGGAGCACTGGCCGGTTGTATGGCTTCCCTCCCTGCCTTTATTCCTACAATTCAAAAGTCAGGACAGAAAATTATTTTCACATTAGCAATTCATTAAATAGCTCCATACTTGTAGCCTGATCTCTGCTGGATCCGAGTGCATTGTTTTTACACAGCTAAATGCTACTTGGAGGCATTGTCAGCCAGGGCTTTAGGAAGGGAGCCCTTCTGTCATGCATATGGGTAAGTGGGTGGGGTGGAGCTATGTCACAGTCATCCATCATCCTCCATCAATGTCAATACCACCTGCGGAGACACAGCCAATGGGCAGTCAGTCACCCAGGCCTGACAGCTGGCCATCAGTCCCAGGTGGGAGTTCTGCTGGCTTTCCAAAGGATTAGTTTCTCTTGTTTCCTACTACCTGTGAGTTCCAGGAAGCCATTAGTCCTCAGAAATGCCAGATATTAACAATTTTACTTCCCTTCATAAAGTTGGCCAAAGTCTGGGTAATCAAAGATGGATTTGCTCTGTCCTTATCTAAAATTATGGCACATCATCATAGAAGAGCAAATACTAAGCAGTTTAGGAAAGAAACCGTAGTAGATACTTTCATACACCGAAAGCATAATGATTATTTTAATGTCAAAACTTTAGCATCTAGCAAATCTAGACTAAGTTATGGCAACTGGCAATGGAGAGCTAGTTGCCATGAGTATCTATGGAGGAAGACTTCATCACTGACTATCTTTGTCACTGAAACTTTAATTGGTGCCTCCTTTTAGAAGTTGAGGCTTATCAATTATACCTCGATGCAAAATAAAGATAATTAAACACGCAGTTCTATGATGTTTGGGGGTATGTACAGATCACTTTAATAACCTCCCAGAATAAGATGTGGACTATCTGCTTCCTTTCCTCCCACAGAGTTCATTATACCACAAGTTATGGAAGCCTGGGACTACATTTTTGTCACCTTTACTGCCCTTGAAAGATGAAACCACAAAATGAGAGCAGAGTAAAAATCTTCTTCGTCGAAAGTGTAGCTCTCTCCATGCCTGGTGTGACATTTTGCTGTAGCAGGTGCCTCATTTTTCTTTAAATAAATGAAAAGTTCTCTGGATAATCTTGAAGTCCGGATAGGTTTTTAAAAATTGTGAATTCTTAATATGAACGTCAACAAGTAAATCAAAGTAAAAAAAAAAAAAAGGCTGGAGGAGAAGGGAGCAAACAAAGCAATCTTTTATATTTCCCAATTGCAATGTTGAAATTAATTGAACAAATATCTTTTTAGCAAAAGCTTGTAGGACAGGTTTTGTCCTTAGAACCATCAGTAAACAAACACATGGCCTCATAGGGGAACTTCTGTTCTAAAAGCAGAAATGATTAGAGAGGGGAGGGTACAGGAACATTTATCTGAGAGATATTCTAAAGCAGCACAAAACCCTAAAAAGATCCGATTGTGTCTAGCAAACTCTCAGCAGAGCCTGATTTACCATATCTTTCCTGCCTCTCAGAGAGGACAGTCTCCAACACAAGGGAAAGCAGAAGTAGAAAACACGTCTGTTTATTTTATTACCTTTTTGAAACGTTTATCCCTGAGTACTGTATTTATATCACTTCAATTCTTTACTCTCCTCCCACTAATTCCTGTGTCCCCTGACTCCCTCTTAAATTCATGACCTCCTCTTCCATAATTATGATTGTTTTACACCCACACTCAGCACTGTTTATTTATCATTACTTCTATGTACATGTGTTTAGGACTGATCACTTGAGATTGGATGATCAGGGGGTTCATCCCTGGAGAAAACCAATTTCCCTCCCTCAGCAGTCATTGACTGTCTCATGTTAATTTTAAACTGATATACAAACTTGCTCATGTCATATCAGAACTTAGTTCTGGGAGAGAGATTGTGTACTAAAGTGAAAACCATTGTCAGTATCGGAGACTACAAAACCCCATGAAAGTGGCTCAGCTGGCTGATGAGCTCAGATGTTCCTACATGACCCTTAGCAAAACTTTTCTCAGCCTTTGCTTTGTTTCTTCTGCTCTGTCCTTAATTCTCAACCCTTTGCAACACCAACCTGTTAAGGCATGAGTCTGGGATGTTTCACACAGGCTCATATGTCGAATACTTGAGCTGGTAGAAACGGTCGGAGATGACTTCTGGTTGGCTGAGGCAAGTCACGAGGAGTGAGTTGTTGGGTGTTGTGGGATATTTGTACACTGTGTGAAGATGTATTTGCTGTGATTAGTGTAATAAAGAGCTGAACGGCCAATAGCTAGGCAGGAGAGGATAGGTGGCATTGAGAGAGAGAGAGAGAGAGAGAGAGAGAGAGAGAGAGAGCGAGCGCTCTGGGAAGAAGAGAGGCAGGCAGATGCTAGCAAGATGCAGAATAAGTCAGACATACTGTACAGAGGAGAGATAACCAAGCTGCGTGGCAGAACATAGATTGATAGAAGCAAGTTAATTCGAGTCATAAAAGCTAGTATGGAAAAGTCTAAGCTAAAGCCAAGCTTTCACAATTAATAATAAGTCTCTGTGTCATTATTTGCAGATTGGCAGTCCAAGAAAGTCTGATGAAAAAGATTACTCCAGTTGGGAGTCAGGATGTCGCCCTGTTTCCGGTCCTTTTTATGATTCCAGGTCCATCACAAGGTGAGTAAGAGCTGGTACACGCTCATGCTCATAGGAATTATGTCAACTTTCCCCCACTTAATGGCTGACATCTCTGAAACCCAGAGTTGCTCACCCTGATTTTTAAGTCAGTCCCCAAAGACTTTGAAACAGTCGCCCTCACTTTGGAGCCCACAGGAGTCTGAATTAAGTAATAGTTACTAGTGCAGTGTTCTACGGCCATGTAAGAGCCAGCTAGGCAGTACAAAGTTGAGGGATGAAGGTTGGGATCCTGTTACTGACAAGTTGTACAACCTCCAACTTCTAGAATAGTCTAGCCCTCACACCTCCGTTTCTCCACTGAGGCTCCACTCTAGGACCTGCCCAATCTACCCACAAGTCCATATGCCCTACTCTGGACCTTAGCACCCTAATTGATATCTATGTCTTGCCTTCACCTTTCCTAATTCAAAAGTTTGCCTTCAGAATGGGTCACATCCAGGCAAAACAACCCAAGTGAGTTGGCTTCTGAGTGTGTCATCGGTCTTATTTTTCTTATGTCACCTGATTTTCCTGTAGGGGCTGGATCATGTATAACAGCTCTACCTACACTTGCTCAATTGACCTCCGTTTGTGCCCAGCAGTCATGTGTTTCCCTGGGTCCTGGCCTTGGAGTTGCTAAGGTCTTGTCCTGCCTTGTGAATGAAGGACCAATCTTGTGATGCCTCACACCTTCTGGTGGTTTAATGATGTAACTCTAAACTGATGCAATCAATTTTCCACTGTGCCCCATACCCCTTCCCTATCTTCAGGAGGCACTGTTTTTAATGATAATAAAATAAATAATTATAGCAAGGCCTGTTTGGGTTTTTTTCCTGTTGCTTCTTTTTGAGACAGGGTCTCAAGAAGCACAGTCTGCCCCCAAACTTACTATGTGGCCAAGGAGGACCTTCAAATTTGTATCCTGCTGCTTTCACCTCCGAAGTTCTAGAACTCAATGTTTATGTCACAAACCCTGTTTTACAAGGTGTTGGCGACTGAGTCTGGTGCGGGTGCACACTAAGCAAGGACTCCACCACCGGAGTTGCACTCACAGCCAGCCTCACAACGCCGTCGTGTACAGATCATTTATTGCCTCTCTACATAATATCTCTTCCTTCAGCTATAAGGCAGGACATTTGTCACACAGGGTCTTCAGGTATCTCAGAGAAGCAGGTCAGAGAGTGACAGTCTTGGGCTTTATGATTAACCTTGGAGGAGAGGAACTCTTTGACCCACCTCAGACAAGAGGAATTTTGCTTTCTATGATCTGCTTCAGGGAGAAATGGGAGTGGGTAAGTCAGGGAGAACTGATTGCTTCTGATTCTCTATCTGACTGCAAAGTACCCAGCACATTAAAGCACTAGGCTGTGGAGTATCATTTTCTGAGCCCCAGGGAAACAAGATATCAAAGTCTTCAGTCAATCAAGAACTATCCATGGAATTGGGGGTTAAAAACCAATACCTTCTTAATTATATGCTTAAGAATGGGGAGGAGGCAATTAAGTCCTCAAGGAGACATTAGATTGCTTATTTCAGGAGCAGGGAGAAGGGGTGTCAGAGACACAGTGAACAGTGGCTAAAAGGTGTCTTTATCCATGGCCTCCCCATTGGGTTGGACAATTTATACTTGGAAGTTCGGGAGTATCCAGAAGCCTGCCTGGCAATACTGAAAGAAGGCAGGAGTCTATAGGGCAGAGTATTACATATTAGCTGCTGGGACAAAACTGGTGCATTCTGGGAATGGTCCTGCTCACTGCGCAAGCGCGTGCACGTGCATGTGTGCGTGCATGTGTGAGTGTGAGTGTGTGTGTGTTTCTTCCTACTTTGCTTAGATCTTTCCAGAACCAGTGGCCCCAAAGCTGTAGTATTTAAGGAAGAGAAAAATTCTTTTCTGATTCAAGGAACATGGTGACTTTGCTCTTCTGCAGCTGAAGCTGGTCACGGCTAAGAGGAAATCAAGGTCAGGGCTTCCATTGGTTTCCTTTCACATAAATGTCTATATCCCCTCAGCTCATTTCATTGGTAAGATTTTGGTCACGTGGCCTCATAGTAACAGGGGAAGCTGGGAAATGTAGTCCATAGCTGGGGTTGGGACAGGCAAAAAGGGCTAGAAAGAATGGGTTTGGAGGTAAAATTTGTCATAGACAGTAAGAGTGCTACAGAAGTATATGGTAAACAAAGAGATGACTCGGATTATCAGATTTAGATTTAAGGAATTCCCTTTGAGTGTGAAGAGTACTCCAGTGACAGAGTCACCTGTCAGGATGCCGCGACAAGTATTCAGTTGTGAAATGTTGACAGTCTGAAGCAATGCTTCCTTGGAGATAAGAACAATTGTCGAAAGATTGTTTTCCTTGTATTGGTGTTATCATGTTTCCATGGGTCACCAATTCTGGAGAGGTCTAAGCAGGATTTTTTGTTGTTGTTGTTGTTTTTTTTTGTTTTAGCATCTGGCTGCACACTCACAAGACTGAACAAGAGTCATGGAATAACTGTTCCTTTAATACAGCAGGTAGAGAGCAACTGATTTTTATAATACGATAACTAAACCAGTGTGCTACAGTTTTTCTCTTCTTTTTAGCTATGGAGATCTGTTCTCTGCACTGCCCCCCACTCTCCACTCAGCCTCATTTTCCTCCGGGTGCCTGGTGACCAAAGATCCACAAGCTACTTGCAGCTGGTAGAGGTAGCACATTAGAAATTCATTTTTCCTGTCATAATAAAATGGGAAGTGACAGCCTAGGCGTAGTTTCGTGTGGGAAAAGCCACAGAAAGGGACAGCTGAAAGAAGAAGCTGTGCCTGTATTTCTTGTCAGGGAGAGCCATCCTCAAAGGCCCTGGAGAGAGAGAGAGAGAGAGAGAGAGAGAGAGAGAGAGAGAGAGAGAG
>CABHPQ010165460.1:0-19029 GCA_902168405.1 Peromyscus aztecus | reverse complement strand
GAGAGAGAGAGAGAGAGAGAGAGAGAGAGAGAGAGAGAGAGAGAGAGAGAGACCCTGTTGTTTTCCGTTGTCTCATTTCCAGGAGGAGTTCCGTTCTGTCCTCCCACCCTTCGACCCTGTTTTTGCCACATGGAGGTAGGAACACCTGACCCAGAGTCTTGGGGGTGTAATTTCTTTAAACTCAAGTCTCTTGTAGAATAACAGCAGCTCAGGGAAGTATATAAGTTGTTTTATTTGATTTGCCTCTGGAAAAAAAAAATTTCCCCTAACATCGTGCCCCTGGGTTTATCTCTTAAGTCCTAGAGATGATAATTTCATTGGAGGGAAATTAAGGGGAAGGGGAATAAATTAATTGACGGAAGCCAGTGGCATGAGCACATGAATGTGAGCATCCTCCGCAACAGCTTTGCAGAAATGTGGGAGCCTAAGGGTAGGAGTCTAGGTCCTCAATGCTCAGGCTGATGAAATCCAGCTGTGCACAAACGTACACATGGCAGCTTGGTTGCCTTCCTTGGTGCTTGGCTAGAAGATCCATGGCTTGACACATGAGGAGATGGACATAGCAATGTCCATTAGAATCAGTATCCATGGTAATAAGGAGAGCAATACTAAAATGTCCGCTCTCCCGCGGAGCTAGAGACCCAACCTGGGACCTTGCGCTTGCTAGGCAAGGCATCTACCACCAAACTAGAGCTTCAACCTCCTCAAACATCTACAAGGCAGCTTGAAGAAGGAAGAGGTTCCAGAGCCCCTGAGGAGAAGGAATGTTCAAAAGGTGTGGACTGCCTTCCCTGGACACAGGGGCTTCTTGATGCCTGTGATGATTTTAGAAGCTCACAGAAATCCATTGTATTTTACCTGGAGGAGAAAAGAAAAATGTTTAATGTTCTAAAGTCATTGATATCACTAGGGTGGGAGGGCCTCACAAAGGGTCTAGGAAAACAATGTTGTGGCTCAGAAACGGCGTCTCAATCATACCACCTTTCTTGTCCCTCCTTTGTAGGCATGACTTAATGCATGTGCCTTAGTTCCTGGAGTTCAGTGTCAACCAGCAGGGGCTGCTAGAGAACGGTCCAGGCTTTCTGTCTGTGCAGAGGCAACTTGAGGCGTGAAAGACAATAAGCCCCAGAGAAACAAAGCCTTGGTGAGGATAGGGGCTTCACAGCCTACATAGCACAATTCTGATTTGCCATCGAGAAACGAGCTGTTCTGGGTCTAGAGACTGGGAAATGAACAGATAATAAACGACTTCTCTTGTCCGCGCTCCCGTGAGTGTCCTGTGCAGTTTCTCCCGGGGACCCAAAGCCTGGGGAGGTCTGGTGAGGTGAAATAGCACACGGGTGGGGGAGGAGGCTTTGAAGTCACTTCCCTAAGGGGACCAGCCCACCACCTCTGGGTGAAATGCTTCATCGTAGGCTGCTCCTCCCGGGGTGAGTTTTGTGTTTTCTTTTGTGCCAATTTGAAAATAAGTCAAGATCTACTTTGCAGCAGTAGTCAGACAGAAGAAGGGACTCTCTGAAGTAGGTCCACTACTAACAAACCAATGGAAACTTCAGAGCGGTTCTATGTTTTAACAAAATGCTGCTGCTCTCTGGTGACAGTTTTAGTAAAACGTCCCCTGAATGGCTGTCACTCTCAGTAAAAAGGGCAGTTCCAGGAACTCTTTCTTGAAGTGGCATTTACAGTCTTGCTGATATCTATTGTGTTAAAGGTTTTTTTTTTGTCTCTCTGTATGTGTATGTGTTGTGTGTGTGTGTGTGTGTGTGTGTGTGTGTGTGTGTGTGTTTCTGTTTCTGGCCCGGTTGTAAATGTTTTGAATTTAAAAGACACCCAAATTCATTAAATGTGTGAAATGATGGGAAAAAAAGTGTGAAATTGTAACAGTGGGTTTGTAGTTGATTAATAGAAATCTCCTCTAACAATCCCCAGAACCTTCCGGGGGTCATTGGAACCGAGCAGCTGTAGAGACAGCAGGAGCAGCCTCGTCACTGCCCAATGAGGGCTCATGGAGTTCCAGACAAGTGGGCAGAGGCCCATGCTCTCTGGCTCCGCTGGCCTCTGGGAGAGGCTGGCTGCAAGGTCAAATGAATATGCAGATTGCCCGGCAAGGTGCTGCCTTGCCCTTGAAAGGGGTTGTTTTCAAGATGTATGGAGGCTTCAAAGTGGATGAAGTCACTGGGAGAAAACTGGTCACCTTGGCCCCCCGGGGAAGCCGCTCGCTCAGGGACAGCCTGGCTTCTTAGCTTGACCAGTTGTGCCATGAGCAGAGCTTGGTTTTTTTGACGTGCGGCCACAACCTGGAGGCGTCTTGAAAAGGGGTCACTTAAGGAACACATGATTTGGCAGTCGATTGGAATATCTGGATCCCATGTGCCACCCTGCCCCCAATACAGACCCGCCCTGACAAAGACATGGAAAGGGAGTGAAAAATCACCTAGCTTTGGGGAGAACTTTTCCCCCACGTTTTTTTGTCTCCACCCACCACGAACCTGTAGCGTCTTTGAAACCCTGCTGCAGGCTACCATTCTGAAGTTAAAGGCGTTTTTGCCTTCCTCGACGTACAAAGGAAACATCAAAGAAAATGTCCTCCTCGCGACATAAGGATAGAATAATGGTGACCTATCAGCTAGAGTCTTGGCCAAATGCTGAAAGTAATTCACGCCACTCACTAACAATGGGGGATGTGTGACAATGATATATACCAGGGGACAAGGACAACCACTTTGTGGGGCTTGGATGCCCCACAAACCCAATTGTGGGCAGCTCAATACTGTCATAAGACAATTATCAAAGACCATCACCACATCATATTTTCATACCATAAGCAGCTCAAGGCGCCAGGGATGGCTTTCCTACAGAAAGCACACAGCATAAATTTGAAGGGTGTGAAATTGACATGATTAATAATTATAGTTATTAGCACATGTGCCAGCTGCTCATGTATGGTTTATCCCTTGATTTATGGTGCCATAAATGCCCATCTCTCCCTCTGATGCCGAATCAAGGGGGCACACAACCATGGGCAGAAAGAGTCTTTCTCTTTGCCAGGAGTTTCATCGAAATAAAAGGAAAAAAAAAGTGGGCTTAAAGTCTCCCTGGATCGGGAGACACCTCGGAGAGAGGGAAGCTGCTTTTGTTTGCCTGGCTGCTTTATGGGCTGCTGAAACCTGTCTGGTTAATGTTCTCAAAGCCTTTGAAGTTTGGACGGCGGCTAACAAGGGGCTATAGTATTCCTGGCCCCCTCACTCTAGGAGCTGTTGCCAGGCTGCGAACAATCAGTCTACATATTACAGACGAGCCCACGATGGCCAACAATGGAAGAAGCGAAAACCAAAGCTAAGCTTTGGTCAGGAGATGCAATTCCAGATGAGGGTTTTCCTGGGCTTTCAGAAATGTTTTTGAAGACTTCCTATGCTTCTCTGCAGATCTAGACACTGAAAGAATATCAGAATGTATTTGAAGATCTGATTCCTCTCAGCAGACATTGTCATCTTTAGGATGAAAATACCACTCCATACGATTTCAAGTTTAAGCACATGGATTTCCTTCGCCATAAACCTTCGAAATCAGTTAACTACTCGTGATTCACACAAAGTTAACACTGCATGCTTGAGGGGAAAAAAAAGAGAGTAAGGATGAACATGAGCCGTTTCAGACATTTCATCCTTAACTTTTCTAGAGATAAACAATATGCCAGAAGGGAATGTTTTGAAAGGCAGAGTAAAACCGGCACACCGAACATGGAGACTACAGAGCAAACCCAAGCTTGGTAAAGATGACAGAAAACGTCCTTTGGAGAGTCCCCTACAAGCATCAGCAAGCCTTGATGAGTTTCTTTCTGGCCAGGTTTGTGGTTCTCTCACCCCTGTGTTGGACAGCAGCCCTGGGCAGCATGGAAGACCAGCTTCAGGGTTTTACTGCTGTGTGGGAAAGTGCAGGTTGGGGCCATGGAGGTTCCTGCCCCTCTTCCTGAATCCAGCAGCTCCTATTATGGTACCTTCACAAGATAGGAGGGCCGTTTATGCTGCTAATAGGTCAATTCTGACAGACCATGCCAATACTTACAGGCTTTTCAGAATGATGTACTCTGAGGTATAGCACTCTAGAACAGGACTATAGAACTCAAATTCATATCACATGTGACTAAAATTCCCCATGGGGAAAAAAAGACAAAACTGAAAAGACCAGCAGAGAGCCACCACTACTTCAAGGCAAAGGGTTCTCAGTGATAGTTTTGGATGCAAGTTAGAAAAGACGACAACTGTCAGGGCTTTAAAATTATCCCAAATAATCTAAGAGACACCAAAGACTATCTTGAAAGGAGATGTTTGAAGCAAGTAATGCTTCCAGAAAATAGCTTTATTCACTATTGTATATAGATAAAAGTGAGAAAGTCTTTAATCCAACATTTTGGCAAGTAAAATATAAGCAAAGTAGTTACTGTTTGATCCCTTTCAAGATGAATGACTTGTTTACAGTATGACAAGGTCACAGGCATCACATGTTTTAAACAATGTTTTGAAGGCAAATCAAATCATCTAGAAGAGATCACTACATTAAATATCCTTCCTAGCTGCAAGAAAAGTCAGAAGATACATTTAGAAGCAAAAGATAATTTTTATGAAAATCAACTTGATAGTGAAAAATGTACTGTTGGAAAGATTCAAAATTCAAATCTGATGAAGGAATGTATAATTTCTTATTTGCTTAAATGTGCCCAACAATATTACATAGTCATGAAATTTATTATTTAATAATCATTAAATAATGCATTAGCCACTTATGTGAATTTACAAATCAGTTTAAGATAAAAGAACTTGTTCAAATAAAAAATATAAGAAAGAAAGCATTTTTAGAGATAACGGAATTTTCACATATATATATGTTTCATACTTGTATTTTCTACATATATAGAGCCTGTAGTCTTGTCATATTTTTAAATATTTTTTGAGATTATAATTTGAGATACAACATTTTCCCTTTCTCTTTCCTCGTTCCCAACCCTTCCATGTATCCCTACCTTGATCTCTTTAAAATTCATGGCCTTATTTTCTCTAATTGTAAATATACATATACATATACATACACACACATACACACACACACACACACACACACACACATACACATATATTCCTAAGTATACTAATATACTTAGCATGCTCAGTCATTGAATGTTACTTAGATGACTATGATTTCAGGGTTGACCAGTTGGTATTGCATGATCAGTTGGGACACACTTCCCTGGGGCTTTTCTTTTTAGACTTGAGCTTCCAGATATGAATAAGTGTTGAAAAAGCAAGAAAATTCTGTAAAATTTATGAAATAAAACTGAAATAGTGTATAAGTAAAAAATTATGAAGACAAATGTTGCAGAATATTATTTTAAGATGTGTTAGATTCGTTCTTGCTGTGGGACATTTGTTTAATGATGCAAAGATGTGTTGCATTCTTTTATGCTGCATTTCTTAACTCTGTAAAGCTGTGTTGCTGTGCCTGCCTAAAACACCTGGTTGGTCTAATAGAAAGCTGAATGGCCAATAGCTAGGCAGGAGAGAAATAGGTGGGACTGGCAGGCTGAGAGATAAATAGGAGGAGAAATCTAGGCTCAGGAGAAGAAAGAAGAATGGGAAGAACAAGAAACGGAGAAGGAGAGGTGGACAGCAGAGGCCAGCCACGCAGCCACACAACCAGCCACAGAATAAGAAGGAAAGAAAGAGACAGAGAAAGGTAAAAGCCCAGAGGCAAAAGGTAGATAGGATAATTTAACTCAAGAAAAGCCGGCTAGAAAAAAGCCAAGCTAAGGCCAGGTATTCATAAGTAAGAATAAGTCTCCATGTTTTTATTTGGGAGCTGGGTGGTGCTTCCCCTTCTCCCCCCCAAAAAAAAACCCCAACTACAGACAAATACTGCATTTACCCCTATATGTCAAAAGTATGTTTAAAATTATATGTGTGTTTGCGTTTGTATGTGTGTAGATAAAGAAACTAGGAAGGGAATCATGAGAGGAGACAGAGAGATCAAAAGGGAGACAGGAAGCAAAGGGGTAATGGTGATGGAATCTACATTAACAAGCAAGCAGAAGGAAAACCAACTCACAGAAAAGTTGGAGCAGCGACTCTGTGTGGGGAGGTCAGTCAGGAAAGAGAATGAATGGGAAGAAAACTCAGTGACATATATGCATGAAGATGTTGCTTGCTGCACTTTATTGGGAGGACATCTGACTAAAATCTGCTTGACTATGAATTCTGTTTCTATTTCTTGACTCACATGGGCATCCTTTGGCTTTGTGCCTTCAAAGTAATGAGTATAGTTCAGTGTTTCAAAAGGGGAACTTGTGAACGTAGGTTTCCTGATGACAATTCCTTTAGACTAGTCACCAGTGTTGCTGGGTCAGAAGCTTACTCGGGTCCCTAACGTTTGTCAGCTGCATCTTTTGAGAGTCTAGAAATAAGTCTATGTCAGTTCCCAGCACAGTGTCCTTCAGATACATTCATCGTGTTACCTGGGAAGGCTTTCCCGGAGAAGTTCAAACCAGCGTCTAGATCTACTGGTGCATCCTAGAGCCAGGCTTAGTAAGGTAGATTTAATGAAATAAACCTAATCCACCAGCCAGAAGTAATTTTGGGTGACAGGGAATAAATTAAATTGAACATTGATTCTGACACAATTGGCACATCTTTGGTACAGCAGATTTGGGATTGGAGTCAATCTCTTTGAGCGGCCAGATTTCCTTAGAGTTGCCAGAGACTGAGCTTCTAATGTTATTAAATGTTCTTGGAAATGAACTATACACATGTGGCCATGGGTTATGCCAATCAACATGGAGTTAGGACTTTGCTAGGATTAAAGATGCTACAGAGGAGGAGAGTAGGCACTGCTTAGGGGAAGACACATACTATAGATGCTTTTCGTCTTGACCTCGAAGAATTCACCATAGTGTTGGGGAGCATGCATATAAAACTTATAGCACCCTTGAAATCATAACAATGGTCAAAGAGCGTATGGCTAACGCCAAGCGAAAGCGCAGGACAAGACATGTTATCCAAGTTCCTGAAGAGTCAAAGGTCAGGTGAGAGAGGCCAAGGACTCATAGAATAGATGGGACTTTGATGTGATCCTGAATGGTGAGAGGACTTTGATGGGCAGAGGAATACAGAAGGGGCTAATGGGAAGGAAGAGAGATGGAGGATGATGAGATAATATAGAAAGAAGGGTGGACGCCAAGGCAAGGGTAAAATGGACCTAAAGCAGATCCCAGCTGACCGCCTACATGGGTACCAAGTGTCAGAAATGCACTATGGTCTTCAACTCTGTAAATTCAACTCTGTGCATCAGTTAAACACCACTCTTGGTTGTTCTGGATACTTGGCAAACGTCAAAATAGTAGCATTATCCCACTTCAGTGTCTGGGCATCCCGGCATAGCAGAGCCTAGGTGCTCATTGCATTCCTTGTGATTTAGGGGCAGACTCTTGGCTGGGTTGAAATGAACTGAACATGAAATGGCTGTGTCCATTCTCCTGTTATTCATCCGGGAAAGGTAATAATCTTGGTGCGGCAATTAACAAGAGAGAAAGGTTCTACAGTCAAGGGAGGAATGTGGTAAAGTCATCAGGAACACGATGACTCCAACACGGTTTCACTTCGATTGCTTGAATGGGTTTCCACAGGCGTGAACCACCAAATTATGAGGCTTGTAGAAGTTTAGCTTCTTATGAACTCGCTATTTCTTCCTTTTTTTTTAAAAGATGTATAGATGAATTTCTAAATGGTCTTATTACACAAAAAACATGGAGCCAAATATAAGGGTGAAAGCCTTAGATCAGGAAACTAGGGAAAGCCACCAGCCTACCTTACCTCACCAACTCTGCACCTTCCAAATGCGAGTTACTTCCTGTCTACTCACGCCTTTATTGCCTTGCTGTTCTGCCAGTTTGAGGAAACAGGATTAGCTGAGAAGTTAGCAAGGTGAGGTTGGATGTGGCTTGTTTCGTTTCTCTGATCTTTCAGCGTTCACCCCAATACCTGGCTCCGGGTTTGTTTTTGTTAATAAGACCTTTTAAGATTTGTGTTACATAGATGTTTAAGTGATCTTGAATTTAATTATAAATGTGTGTGAATATTTCTAAAATACATAAGTACATAATTCCTGCTTCCATATTTTCAATTTTCTGGAATATTTAAACAATTTAAAAATAATAATTCTTAATTTTTTAAAGTCATCCAATGAAGGATGCAGAGTCTCTATATCTCTAATCCCAGGTCTTTGGTATATTCTATGCTGGCAGGTAGACTGCGAGGCCTTCCTCACCCCGTCTTTCTCTTCTTCCTCCTCCATCTCCTTCTCCTCCTCTTTTTTAACCTCTTCTTTCTTTTAAAAATATTTGTATTTTCATTTGTGTGGATGTATGTGTGTGTGTGTGTGTGTGTGTGTGTGTGTGTGTGTGTGTGTGTGTGTGTGTGTGTGTACATGCACTCGTGGAGCTGAGAAGAGAGTGTCAGATCCCTTAGTAGGCAGTAGGTGCTGGGAACCAAACCCAGGACCTCTGCAAGATCAGTATATGCTTTTAACCTCTGAGCCATCTCCAGCCCCAACTTCTTCTTCCTTCTTGGTGAAGGACCCTGTTCTGTGTCCTCTGATCTTAGATCAGGATGCTGTCACTCCTACTTGGTCATCATAAAACCTCCCATAGGTGCGTGAGGAACAACATGCTGTTTTCTTTGGCGCTCTTTGCGGCATTTTCTATTTACAGCATCCCTGTCACCTTTACCTCCGTGAATGCTCACTGCCTATCCTTAAACGGCTCCTGATTATTCTCTCGGCTGTCCTCTGAATTGGTTTACTCTTCAGGTTACTATTTAGTCAACCTCATCATGTTTTCCCAGCACCCTAAAACAGCTATCCAAACCCAAGAACACTGTGTTTGTGCCTCTACTGATTTGGTCTGTATTCATATCTCCTTTGCTTATGGCAGACGTCAGATGAGTCTTCTGCGGTGACAGTTCCTCCACGCTTCACAGTGTGGTGGGCTTCATGGCGTTTTTAGAATGAATATGTCATATGGTGGTAAGGTGTTCTCATTCTTTCTTGGTTCCTTTGCTCAACTTCTCTAGGAAAGTTTGGGTTATAGTTCACTCCATTCTATCACAATGGACTGTCCCATTGCATTGCATTATAACTAGAAGAATTCCATATGTCATCCAATCTAAAGCCCTAACTACTCTCCATATCAATCATTCAAAGGTCAGGCAAAGACAGAAACAACATGGGAGAGTAGGTTGGCCGAGATTTAGCTGTCAGTTAGTCAAATAGCAAGTAGTTAATAGCATAGCACAGCATCTTTTCATTGCTCAGATTTGAGAGAAATGAGTAAATACCATACCATCCAGAATTCATTTGTAGAGGCAAAAGGAGCAGAAGCCAAGTGTATCGTCATGTTCCTAGCATGTTTGGGATGGGACAAAAACGAAGGGCGTGATCTGAAACCTGATGATTGCACCTTTTGATGAAGTGTGCTGTGTAGAGAGTAAAGGAAGAGTAAACACACAGGGAGTGAAGTCCTAAGTGAATGTACGTTATTGGAAAGGACCCTAATGCCTCAGCCCATGGGAATATGCACAGCCTTCCTCTGGTCCACGTGGCCTGATGTTGACAGTGTCCTTAAAGCATGGAGGGCAGCTTCCTCCTTTTAGATCTTCACAGCATGAGACTGCTCCCCTCAGACACCTCTCCCTGAGGCTCGCTAACCCCCTGCTGTGCTGTGCAAAATAAATGGGCCGAGGTTCTCATTTGTCCAGTGGTAGGTGCTGCTCCATCATAGTGAGCATGGCCCCACCTGTCCCCAGCATTTGTGTGTCTGTCATTTCTTCATTCCACTGTCATCCCGGTCAGGGACTAAGCCATGTAGGCCACAGCAGTCCTGAGTTAATCCTAACATTACTGGTTATGATAGTTCTCTATTTACTCAGCAAGGAAATGTAACACCCTCCCCCCCAAAAAAATGGAGCTCGTTGTCATCTGTCCCATGTGGGTGCCAATGAAAGGAGACAAGAACGGATTCTTTTAAATGATGCTTTATCCAAAGAGTCAGCAACCCTAGAAGACAGTTAACTTAAACTTCTGTTCTTGCATCTCATCCTCAGTAGGAAGATTTTACAGGGAGAAGGTGGGATGGTGGGGCATCAAAGACAGTCAACCGTTCTGGAATTCACTTGCCTTCCGGTCAGGTGGTCAGCCATGCTTTTGAGACTGGTGATGCTTGTGTATCTTACTCTCCTCCCTGCACCTCCCCTCACTCTGTAGAAGTCTGAGCTCAGACGACTCTTGAACTGCTGAGTCAACTTAGTGTCTACCAACATCAACCTTGTACTCCTCCGTGGAATCAGGGCTAGAAGTGTGTGTGTGTGTGTGTGTGTGTGTGTGTGTGTGTGTGTACGTGTATGCGCTCTAGTGACTTGCATGTTCTGATTTCATTTTATAGTATGGAGTGTAAATGTGCCTTTCCATTAGAGAATATGAAAATGTCCTTTTCAGAAGTAGAAGAGGTCCTTCAGCTCAAATAATGGCAGCTGTAGCTGTAAATGGTGCCATGGTGCTCTGGGTGAGTGTTATTGTTGGTCTATTGCTTAGGTTAGACAAATTTCTTGTACCATAGACTCAAGTCAGCTGCATGAACACTCTCCTCAGTTTAACCATATACAAAAGAGCCCCGCACCTCTTGACAGAGACTGGTTTTCATAGAGGTTTATGTTTGATTCAGTTTTTACCAGAACATCATAATTCAGCATAATAGGGAAAAGTAATATTGTTGGTGGAATGTTTGCCACATTAAAAAGCAAAGACCAAAAATTCTGTAAGAGGATAAAATATCTGACGAAAATCAAGATTCCTTAGATGACCACTGAAAAAGTAAATACATTAAACATTAAAAAAGGAGAAAAATCAGAAGTTTTCCTATAAAGCATAACCTGTGAACTCTATTAGTATGAGATTTCCTATTGTTTTTTCACTGGATCTAATTCTGTCTCTGTGCAGTTGAAAGGTATCAAAATTGGAAATTGAATTATCAATTTCAGTCCACAAAGACAGGCATTCAGTTCCTCTAATAGGCTTATTCTAACCATGGAACACTCTCGGTCAAATCAACAAGTCCTCATTAGGGCACTGGAAAGAGATTTGTCAAGCAAATCACACATCTGAGCTATCATTCCCACCATCGCACTGTGACCTGGTTCAGGGTATGATGGTGAGCCACTCACAGGAGCACTTTAGTGGTCTAGTTTCTAACCTTGCCTACAGCTCATTAAGCATCATCTCCTATCTGAATAGGGCAGAGAAGTTAAATCCAAGTTAGGGAAGACTGGAAAAGGTTGGCTTTGACCATTTCATGTAAATGGAAATATGTGATAACAATATCAGATTAAGTCCTTCAATCACCTGAATCTCTAAATGTTCATCTGAGTGAATTGGTATCTTCAAGAGTGTTTATACTTAAGGAGTGGGCAACATTTTTACTGCCTTTCTTACTTAAAGAACTCTACCTATTCTTCATGCAAAGATACCTTCTCCAGAAAAAGTATTTCGATTCCTCAAGGAGGGTTGGATTTATTCCTTCTTCCCTAACTCTAGCACCTGCTACACAATTTGAGTATGAAACGACCCTATTAGAAATTCTTGTTTGTTGGTTACATTTTCTCTAACATTGAATCCTGGCAGGGCAAGAAGTGTCTCCATTTTAAAATATTCCAGTCTATAACACAGTGCCTGATGCTTGGTAATTAGTGAAATGTGTGACTTAGAGTGTGTTTACAAGGATGCTCCAGGAACCAGCGTAGGATTCACTTGGCAAATGAGTAAGTTCTTAAATCAATTCCAGGACACCCCTGAGAACTTTTGATTTCAGATGAAAAGGGCACTAGGAAATGTCCCCAGACCAAATGGCATACCCCTAGCTTACTGAGTGTCAGTGAGAAAAGGTGATGTCATACCTATCCTATAATACCAATAGCTAAGGGCAGCTTTAGCTGCTCTCATTCAGTACTACCAGTGAGATGGATTTCTGTACCTCCACCCTTGGAGACTCTACCTTATATGCCACATGTGTTTTCTGATATTCTAATGACTTTTTAGACATTCATTGAGTACCTGCTATAGCTCATGACTATACATAAAAACACAAGAGATACAGATCCATCACCATAGAGCCAGTCAAGTAGACCTGTATCAGGGAGTTTTCTAGAACACCTGTTTTTCCATTACTTTAATAAATGGAAAGAAGGAGGGGCCATGATCCCTAATATATAAAAATATCCCTAAAATAAAAAATATTAGTAAAATGGCAAAGACGTTGTATGCTGAGTTGTTTTTCCCTGGCACATCTGATGTTGTCCATCCACATCACTCTGACCTCCACTTGAGACTGTGGTGCTAACATCTGGAACCAGGGATGCTCTTCAGAGCTGTCCATGATCTGAAGAGATGCAGCCCTTGCCAGATGCCTTCACCAAACCCAGAGGCCTGATGGTAATGGCTGTAGAAACTGGCTTTTTAAACTGTTTCCTCATAGGTAGATCTCCATTCTATGCACCTAGGTCTCTCATGGTTTGAGAGACACTTCCCTTTCCCAATCATTCCCATTTGCCCATATTGTTTTTTTCTTAAAAAAACAAACAAACAAAAAGTGGTGTTACTTCCAATCAGGTGAATACAAATGAACACATAACTCCCGGGGTTATCAATTTGTCTGAAACAAAATGAAAACCTTTTAAAGAAGCTGTATTGGACAAATATGCATGAGATTATTTATATTATTAATAATTTTAAAAAATGAAGAAAAAGAAAAATAAACAATAACAACAAATCTACAAAATAACCAGCTAGAAGAGATGCCAGGGTTATGACAACTTACTAGGCAGCTGTAATCATACGTGCTTATGTGAAGGGGAGATTACATGGGGGATTAAATTATTAAGCTCAGAGGCCCACTGCAGTAGATCAGTATAGTCTGGAAACTTGGTACTAAATGGGAAATTTAATTTAAAAATTTAGACTTATAAACTGACCTTGGATTTCTACATGAGAGGAAAAGAAACACCCTTAATATGTTTATTTGTATAAAAAGAAACATTCATCTTTACATCCACTTAGTTATTTTTATCAGGATACTTGCCTATTCAGGCTGTTTTCTCAACACTATTTATGCTGAAATGGGCATCTGTTCAGTTCACCCAAATCAAAACAAAAATTTGCATAATCTATTTGCATAGCAGCAAGTGGGTGGAGTTTAGGCAAGTGCACAGATGAACATAAAATTCAAATATGGGCAGGAGGAAACTCAATTTCATTATAAAAAAACCATGTTTGTTTAAACATAAAAAAGCTGTGTAAACGATCCAAGTGTGTTTACCATAGTTTAGCCTACAAGGCTTCCGTTTTGTTCCCATCCTTTTAGCAGTTCAGTTGAATGAAGGCACATAAACTCCGGCTGCTCGCAAGAGACTTCAATTTAAAAATCTCCTCTCAGAAAAAAAAAATGTAAGAAATGGGATAGAACAAGGCATAAATAGAATGGTGTGCAGATTGTGGAAAAGGAAGAGAAAAATGTGTGAGACAACATAGAACCCAAGAAAGAAATTTTCTTTTGAAAATTATGCTGTCAGAAAATGAAAAGAAGAAAAAAATGAAATTTAAAAGCTAATATTTAAAGATCTTAGATAAATGCAGTAGGTGGCCTACTTTGAGCTGACCTACTATGAGCTGGCCTACCATGAGCCAGCCTAATATGAGATGGACAGTCGAAGTTAATGAGCATAATTTAAGATGATGGCATCCCAGTAATAGAGGCAGGGAAGGAGAAGGATTGTGGAAATGGACTTGCACTTAGAAATGTTTTGGCACAGTGAGCACGCTTATCTTTGTTGGATCTAAGCACAAATCGCTTAGACAGAAGAAACAAAAACCTAGACTCACAGCTAACATTTTGTACAGCTGAATTTTAGCAAGTAGACTGTCATCTGTGGTCAGCCAAAAGACTGTAATGTTAGGTCTATCACAACACAAACTGGGTATTAATGGAGCCATTAATCACCATCAAAACCATATTAGAAGTGAAGATAGCCAAGGAGCGCTTAACTGACAGCAAGTGGCCATAAACCTGTCCAAAAACTAATTTGATTACCGTCATATCGGCATCTGTGCCACTTATGAGGGTTCATTTTTTTGATGAAATTAAGTAGACAAGTCATTCATGCGTATAATAGACATCTAAATCATGGTAAACATGTTGCTGGCAAGAGAAGTAGTTAAAGAAAGTGGGGGATTGTTTCGGTGGCTGAATATAGAACCAACTCAATGGAGAGCAGCCTTTGCACAACAGTTGGGTACCAAATGCCATCAAAGAAGCTTTGGATGGAGCCTCTCGGCCAAGTGAGAGATGCATAGATTCAAAGTCAGCTGCTGAGATTCGGGGAATGTTGTTTATTTATGGAAAGAAGCGTTTTGCCAGAACAAACTCTCACTCTTTATGGGTCATCAATGTTCCCAGCAAACAATCTGTTTTATTTGGAGACATTTGGATCAGTTAAGTTTCAGTCTTGACAGTTGGAATGGTGGCCTGTCATCACTGGGGACAGTCTAGTGGAGAAACAGTGCCTAGGAAGTGCACTGTGAGGGAGGAGCACTGTGAGGGAGGGGAGGAGCACTGTGAGGGAGGGGAGGAGCACTGTGAGGGAGGGGAGGAGCACTGTGAGTGAGGGGAGGAGCACTTTGAGGGAGGGAGGAGCACTGTGAGTGAGGGGAGGAGCACTGTGAGTGAGGGGAGGAGCACTGTGAGGGAGGGGAGGAGCAGACTTTGTTACTCAGAATGAGTACCTTCCACTACACTACTACTACTACTATTTCTCTCTCTCTCTCTCTCTCTCTCTCTCTCTCTCTCTCACACACACACACAAACACACACAAACAAACACCATTAGTTTTTGTTTGTTTGTTTTTATTTTGAGACAGGTTTTTTACAGTGTGGCCTAAGCTGGCCTAGAATTCATTATATATTCCAGGCTGGCCTTCTATTCATGGCAATCCTCCTGCCTCAGTCTCCCAAGTGTTAGGATTACAGGAGTAAGCCACCATGCCCAGCAGGCCAGCTAAGAATTTTAAAAGAATATGGAATACCTTACCCAATTTGTTCTTATATTATTTGACCCTAGAATTTGGCTTCAATATTGCATAGTTCTGTTACTCTATTCCTTATATGAAAACACACTCCCTTCCAAAAAGTTTCCAATTATTCACATTATTAGAGGAGGAATACAAATCATGTATTTGATGTAGTGAGAAAAATATCCATTGAAAAATATGTTTTATGCATCAAAATTTCAGACACACTTTAATATACAAAAGAAGGTACACATGAAATGAAGCTGCAATCATGTAGATTCATGTACCACATCAAATTAGGACACAATGTAATACACACAATTCCCTCTTGATCAATATGCTTATTCTTGGAAACTAGGGTTTTGCTATCTCTTCAGTTGTATCTGTTTATTTGTCTTGCCACACACACACGTTGGAGCTTTGAAGAGAACCAGCTAACTTGAGGAAGAGGGCATTTTTCATTCACTGTCAACACTCAGGGTAATCCCCAAGGATCTCTAAGGAAGCTGTGGCAGTGTGAGACTTGCCTTCAGCCCCTTGAAAATGCCACGTGGCTAACAGGAAACACCTTGTCGCCTTTGCAGTGAGGAGCCTGAGCCTCAGGAAGCTGCCTGTGCTCACAAGCTAAGGCCTTGTAGGGCCTGCTCGGCTTACCTGAGTTTGCAGATGGGCCATTTCCCAGGTGGGTCCCAGCCAAACGCTCCTCATTAATCATGGCTTAAACCTCTCTCAGCGGGGAGACCTCAGGTTAGACATCATTTGGAAACAAATTGGGTGAAAAATAGCTCTGACAATAAGGAGCCCACATGGAATTCCCCTGTGAGAGCTTCAGTGGTGTGAAAACAGGCTCTTCCAAGACACTAAATGATCTGTCAGTTAGTGAATGACATTATAATTCAGTTTTGTGTCATATCCAGCTCTGAGCCATTGCTGCAAGCTCCAGCCTTTAGCCACATTTCCAGCCCTCTAAGCTCAGTCAATTTACAGAGGGCATTAGGATTTAGAACTGAAAAGAGGTGTGTGTGTGTGTGTGTGTGTGTGTGTGTGTGTGTGTGTGTGTGTGTTTCATGTAACAAACATGCATGGTATGTCTACATAGAAGCAAAGAAGAGCAATTGGCCATATGCCCCCTCACTAAAATGATACTTGGCAAACATCCTTGTGGGACTAGAACAGTCATTGAGTATAAGCCATAACCAGACTAATTCCATGGAATTTTAGAAGAAGGAGGAGGAGGAGGAAAAGGAAGAGGAAGAAGAGGAAGAGGAAGGAGGAGGAGAGGGAGAGGGAGAAGGATAAGAAGGATAAGAAGAAGGAGAAGGATAAGAAGGATAAGAAGAAGAAGAAGAAGAAGAAGAAGAAGAAGAAGAAGAAGAAGAAGAAGAAGAAGAAGAAGAAGAAGAAGAAGAAGAAGGAGAAACAACTTGGAATCATGACGTTAGTTATACTATAGGTGAGAAAAACTCAGCCACCTTTCCTTCAAATGCATCCAATCTTCAGAGCCTTAGGATATATTTATTAACTTTGAGCTTATTTTCTTAAAAGTAACTGTGTGTTTGCCTTAAAGCAACAGATGGCTCTCCTGCCACATTTTAGCCATTATTTATACTAACAGATTGCATCCAAACTCCCTGTAAACCAGTATATTTTGCCTTTCATCAGTTATAATTCTCACCTTAGGATGGTTTAGTAGGAGGGCAAAATAGAAGACAACTCCAACCCATCTCCTCTTAGTACCAAGACTTCATTTATAAGACGAATATTTCTTGGGACACAGAGCTTTGCTCCTCTCTTGTCTTAAGTATGCCCAGTTCAGTAGACTTCTCCTGGAATTTATTCTGGAAAATGCAGGACACTAGTATCCCTGGAAAGGTCAAAGGGCTTTGTCTGAGCTCCTAGTTTGTTAGAATCCAGAGATGTTTATAAAAACTATAATGTGCCCATAATTCCTTAGCTTATTCACAACCAAGGAAATTCTCTGATCTATAGGTTTCAACTGGGAAAGAAAAATGTCTTCATGTTCCAAAAGGCCCCAGAAAGGCTCTTGAGGGTACATTGGCTCTGGGAATCAGAGACACCTCTAGTGCCAATAGCCAAAAGGATGTAAAAGAAAGATGCTCCCAATTTCCCTTGTGTGGGAGGAGCTGGGTCCTAGCTAGTTTTATATGAACTTGACACAAACTAGAGTTATCTGAAAGGAGGGAACCTCAACTGAGAAAATGCCTCCATGAGATCCAGCCGTAAGGTGTTTTCTTAATTAGTTATCAGGGTGGGATGGCCCAACCCACTATAGGTGGTGTCATCCCTGGGCTGGTGGTCCTGGATTCTATAGGAGAGCAGGCTGAGCAAGCCATGGAGAGCAAGCCAGTAAGCAGCACCCCTCCACGGCCTCGGCATCAGCTCCTGCCTCCTTCCTGCGCTGTTTGAGGTCCTGTCCTGACTTCCTCCAGTGAGAAACTATAATGTGGGAGTGTAAGCTAAACAAACCCTTTCCTCCCCAACTTTCACTTTGGTCATGGTGTTTCATTGCATCAGTAGTAACGCTCCCTAAGACAAGCTGGTATAACAGATTTTAGTATTAGGAGTGACAGTGGTCTTTCCGTTTACTTGACTTGACAGTGAGGTCACACGTGGAGAAGAGCATACAGCTTGGGGGTTTGCTACACAACCAATGGACGTAGGAAGAACCGCAGGATGGAGTGACAGGCCAGATCTATGGCTGGCTTGGACAAAGACAAATGCTACATTAACAGGGTCTCATGATTCATTGGTTTGAAAAATTGTGCAGATTCTTATTTTTAAAGCCCGTCTAATTATTGTACTTTTGATTTGAGAGTTTGTTCTCGGGAACATCTCATCTCTCCTTTTTCCTTTTAAAAAAAGTTATTATTTTTTAATTTTTCTTTTGATGGTACTTGTCCAGCCCAAGTCATTTCCATGAATAGTCTAGCTGTGCAGTTCCCATTATCTACTGGAAAGCTCCACTTGGAAACCAAGGCTTCATGCATGATAGACAAGCATTCTACCACAAGCACAAGATTCCCTGTAGACCCTATAGAACTGTTTCTAACCTAACACATTCAGCATTAAATTCCTTACTCCATCATAGCAAATGACAACCTCAGATTCCCAGTTATTAGAGCTAACTAATTAGGACTCACCTTCCCATCATATCTCTTCCACTGGCAGTCTTCTGAGTCCTTCGTCCCAAATGCTCTGCAATCTCCACATTCCATGTCATTGGATGGATGATGATAACTCTAGGAATTTACTTCCAGCTACTGCTTTTCCCTCTGTAAGTCCTGCAGCATCCACACACAGCCCAAGGAAAGGTGAGGGTTTAAAACGTCACGTGACTGAGATAAATCTTTGCCACCTGGGAAAAATATTGAGTTGTACTGAAATTAAATATCATGAAAAGCACAGTTGTATCATTGTGCATTTAAACATGTAGAGTGTGGTTCCTAACTCTGGGATGTGTGTGGGGGGCGGGGCGGGGAGGTTCATCCCATGCCTAAGATAGGATGCTCAAATAGTAAATCAAGAGGGAAGCTAAGAGAGAAAGACCAGCCCCAATTAAGTGTTTTCCTTTGTAAGGGTTGTCATGGTCATGACGTCTCTTCCTAGCGATAGAGACCCTAACTAAGAGAGGGGGTCGTTCCACTTCTCAAGTGAGCACAGTCAAATCCCAGCTGTGCATTTCGTAATTCCAACAGAAATGCTGATTTCATAAGATGCTCCATACATACAGAGAAGTGGCAAGTGAGTACCAAAGACCATGTAAACCGCACATTAAATGGGAAACGCCCATTTAATGCACATTAATCTGAAATCTTATCATCGTCAATGTCTTTATACCGTCAATTCCTAGCA
>CABHPQ010165459.1:41049-52510 GCA_902168405.1 Peromyscus aztecus | reverse complement strand
CGCTTTCATTTTCATACCAGAAACTCCCTTTCAAGGTCTCACCCACTACTATGGTGTGATTATGTTCCCCAGAGTACAGCTATGCTCTGAGTTCCTGTTCCGCTCCACATCTCCGCAGAAAGGTTTCAACAGCGCCCCATCTCAGCAGGACCAAGAACCAACCAGAACCTGCCTCTTCAAAGCACACAGCCCTCCTGACGCAGACCCCACCCACCCACCCTCCCCAAGCAGATCCTCCTCCTTCCTGATGGTCTCCTCTTACAAAGTGGCATGTCAACAATGTCAACAAAGAAGTCTTTGGCGCCAAAGATATGAACTCGTCCCTTACTTCTTCCGTACCTCCTGCCTCCACCCAACCCAACAAGGGCTGAGTTCTGCCAACTCTGTTTCCTCAATATGCATAAACTCTACCTCCATCTCTACTCCCTCCCTCCTAAACCAAATTAACCATGACTTCAGTTATGTAGGGCTCCCAAAAGCACCCTTAGATTTCCTACATGCTCCACCCAGCAGCCAATCATGAGAACATTGCTGAAAACTCTTGTGTCACTTCACGTGATCCTTGGTGTGCCCCTGACCTCCTTGGGGTCTCATTTCCCTTGGGCCACCCTGGTGCCAGGGTATGGCACCCTGGGTTTCTTGGTACTGAGAATGGATTGCCTTGCTATGGGGGGCTTGGCATGATACTTCAGGGACACGACTTTGTGGAAACTTTCTGGTGGCAGGGCTGTTTCCAGAATCTTCAGCGAGAGTGAACATACTTCTGTTGAGAGGAACAGAGAGTCAATAGGGGTTCAGTGTGCTCAACACTCAAACTGGTGCCAGCAAGGCTTGGGGGATGGATACTAGATGGAGAAACTGAGGCAGAATCCCACTCAGGCAAGAACTGTCAATAAGAAAAGAAAAACAGACGACGAGTATCTCTACACCTTCAGCAGGTGCACAGGTCCCTGTCACACCAAGTAGAAAGATCATAACTACAAATCTAGCCCGGGCCAGCTATAAACGGGGGGCTGCTGTCAGTCATGGGCCCTAATGCTGATTTGCCAGGGAACAGAGTAGAAGGAAATACACAGAAACAACCAAGAGGCCAGCAAACGTTGATAACCATGACACAGCTGAGCACGTTCACCTCCAGGCACAATTGGTATGCCCTTGAATTGCACCTTTTACTCATATGTCCACCTGCTATTCACAGAAAGTTCCTCAATTCACCCAGAAAGTCCAGCTCCCCAAGGGCCCTGAAGCCATCCTTCAGGACGGTGCCTGTCTGTCATCAGCTAGAGCTAATGACCATTCACCAAGCAGCAAGTCACCCTCTATGGGACCACATGGAAAGTATGCAATGTATCTAGGCCATTGCAGATTTGGACCCGTGCAGAGCCCTCCTCTCTTCCAGCAGCATGTGTCTCTCAAATCCCTTCACACAAGAGCACTGTGCTGTGCCTTAACCAGTCCTATGCATAACGAGCCCTCACCCAGACAGCTGAGCACCGCACAGCATAGAACACCAACTCTCTCACTGCAGACCTTCTCTTTCCTGCATTTCTCAGCTTCTCACTGAGGCTGCCAGTCCCTTTGGGTCACCCATGTCCCTTCCCGATGCTAGAAAGTTATGACGCTTCTTACAGCATTACCCTGGGCTCACACTGCTAATACACATTCACACCCATTAAAGAAGCCAAATGGAAATAACACAATGCTGGTGCTAGCCCCAAAGGACCCAGGTCTAGAATCTAGAAGTGAGAGAGATCCCCAAACAGCCTTGGTCTACTTCTTGTGTTCACAGGTGTGAGAAACAAGAATCGCAAGGGTTGAATGACTTGCTCGTCTGGAGAGCACATAAAATATCTGTCCTAAGAGCCCACAGCTAGTTAGCTGCAGTGGAAGGAGAGGGATCCAAATCACAGCTCTCCCCATCACATACCCTCAAGTTTTATATGGCACATAAAAGAAGTCCCATCCCTGGCATTGCTCAGAAATAATTATTCCATGTGTCTTCCTTTCCAATCACATTCAAACACTTGCCAACAGACATTCACCCAGTTCTGTCTACATACCAGGTACTTTAAAAACCGAACAAAAGTAACACTGAGCCAGCCATCCACCTGGTGTTAGAGGGTGCACAATCCAGATCAAAAAGCAAGACATTTTATCCAAGGTGTCATTCAACAACTACATGCTACACACCACTGCAGGTGTCAGTAAGATGGGAAGCTACAAAGACCAGCCCCAGCCATCGCTCAGCTACCACCCCAGCCAGCAGGGAAAACAGCACCAAAACAGGCAGATAAACACAGAAGAGTGCAGGCGCAGATCGCCAAAGCCACAGAGACAAAAAGATAGGGTGGGCTGAACCTGTCTTCTCAGAAGTGTCATCGTTGAGCTGTGTCTCTGAAGAAATGACTCTGTAAAGACATGGGAAAAGAGCTTTCCTGGAGCAAGGAGTGGGGTGGCCCTTAGACAGCTCTGGGGCCAAAGGAATAGGCAACCCATGAGAGAAACAGTGTAGGATTGAGAGTTGTGCACCAGAATCATGCAGAACCTTCTGGGGCCAGACAAGAAACAGACATTTTGACCTAAGAGGGAAGAGGGTTTTATTAGATGAGAGGCATCACCGGGACTACAGTCCCAAAGCCAGGGAAATATAGAAGCCATCTCCCTACAGTGACCAGTGAGAGGTACCATGTTTATGGGAGGCACAAACGTGGCAAAGAGGGCAGAACAGGACTGTAGGGACAGTGCCAACTGGTCTATCACTCCTAGGCCGGACATCTGCTGTGAGGTGGCATGAGCAGGGAGGTACCACAAGGGAAACGCCTGCTGATGCTACAAGCCTGTCACCTTTGGAAGGAGGCTGGTCAGACATTTGCTTATCACTGTCCTTAAACGAAAGACGAGTTTGTGCCCCAAGGTCACTTGCTTGTGTGTAATAGATAGGTGGGTTGGAGAATCTTAATGTTCCTGTTGGAGGTAGCAGCAACGTGAAAAATGTGGCTCACCTGAGAGAAGCCAAAGTTCCCCAAGACACAGGAAGAATGTATGTAACATCCCCTAGGGTAGAGGCCTGTGCTGTTCTGGGGAGGGAACCAGAGTTACAGAGCAAAAGGCCTGGCCTAACTCTGGAGAGCCAGAGCAGGAGAGTTTGGCAGAGAGGGGCTGGGAGGCCTGGAGGCACAGCAGGACACTGGGCTCCCAAGCGATATTCAAGTTCTCACTGTCTCTTGTGGATAAAGTGGATTTCCACTGGGAAGGAAGCTATGGTTCAGATTATAATCAAGGAGACGAGTCTCTGGTGCACCCCACATCATATGTGTGGGTCCCTTACAGAGCCATTCAAAGCAAAATAAGCATGCACTGGGGTACTCAGTGCTTCCTCTCTCAACATCCCCCATCCTGCCCTGCACAGTAGGCAGATGCTGTCTTTACCTCCAGTTCACAGACACAAGAAAGAAGACCAGAAGGCGGAGCTCTGCAGGACAGAGTCTGCAGGACTGTCACCTTGTTTGGGGTAACTTTACCAAGAGGTAGAGTGCATTCATGGCCCTCTCACCAAAAGATCCGGAGATATGCTGCCCTTTTAAAACAGGGGGCAAGAAGACTGGAAAGTAAATGGATCTCAGGATATCGTGGGAAGGCACCAGCACCTTTAGCCAGAGCCTGCCAACTCCATTTAGCTCTCCTTTTCCAGGATCGTCACTAACCACCTTCCAGCTTTTTTATTTTTTCCCAATCCCTGAAAAACAGTAGGGACACTTAACAGTAACTAATGGAAAGCTGCTCTTGCCCATGAGGAGTGCTGCCCAATTGGACTCTGAGAACTGGACCACACAGAAGCATCTTAAACCATCGCCAAGCCCTGCTCCCAGAAAGCCAGGAGAAAATGAGGGTATTCCAGCATTTCTGTGAGTGTCCAATGGCACTTTATCATTCTCTCAGTTCCCTCCCCCCTCGGGCCTCTCACCCTGCTACCATCACCTCTATATCCTTGGAGCCATGGAAAATAAACTCTTCAAGTTTCCCTTCAAAAGTGAACTTACACAAAAGCCATTGATGAACATGTGAACTTTCCAGATTATGCACTGGTAACATGGAATAGAGTGCCTGATCCCCATCGTAACAGGAAACCTGGGTATCCACGGCACTTCGTCCAAAGTTCCTCCTCACTGCTTCGTCTTTGGAAGAAGATCACCAGCCCACGCTTCTCCTCCCCTTGCCTGTCCTCTAGCAACAGGCATGGCTCCAATGTTCTCCCTTTCTACCACCCCAAATTCAGAACAACTCAAGACTTCCCCCTTCCTACACCATGTCCCGTTTTTAAAACCATGGGCAGGACCAATGATTCTATCTTTCCATAGCAAATAGCTATACAGCTGTGTTCATACATGGCAGATGAGGTGCTTTATCTTTAAGTAATGTTGCTTTTGTTTCTGATTATACCCAAAGTCAGGGTTTTAAGTCTATCCCCACTGGGTGTGTGTCCCAGAGAGAGAGAGAGAGAGACTTAAGAGGTTCAAAGTCCAGTCACTCTAGGGCTTTTGTTGGTGAGAGCCAGTGATGAACATCATTTGACAAAATTTGTATCTGCCATTCCACAAGAACATAGAAAAACTAGTGAGTTTGACCTAGAAGAGAGAAAAGTGACAAAAAGTTGAGGAGGAAGGGTCTCCTCCTCCATTTCCTACCCAAATTCAGTACAGTACAAGGAGTTGTTGGAAGGAAACATACCAGGTCTGCCTGGAGAAAGGGCAGGCAAGGGTGCTGGCTGGTGGAGAAAGCAAGCGGCTGTTGTGGCAGAGAAGAACCACATGGCTCCCCTCGCAGGGACTGGCCTGAGTGAAACAAGGCAGAAGGCAAGCTTTGCCTTCCTTCTGTAGTAACATGACTGTGCGGAGTCCCCACTAACTGCCTACTCCGGGCTGAACCCAGTTTTAACCATTTAACCCACACAGTCATCTCCCAGCATCCCCTGAACCTGAGCCGGGGGACTGTGCCCAGAACATAAGACATGTGGTTGCTGGATCAGACTGCCAATCCCTTCCCTTATGTTTTTTATCAACCTCATTCCCATTTAAAAAACAAAAAAAAAAAAAATCTCCAAATTTTCCTATAAGAAAAAAAAGTCCTTGTCTCCCATCTCCTCAGTTTTTATGTCCTCCGAGTTTTCTTGCTTTTATCTTCTCAGCTCCAGCCTCAACCAAGTGGCTTTTCTGACAAACCAAGTACAGAAACAAATTCTCTTCTTTTCACGCAGCAAAGATGGGGGGAGGGGCCCGATGAGGGGATCTCACTCAGAAACAGTGTCAACACAGAGAGACAGGAAGGCTCAAGATGTAGTGAGAGTCTTGACATATTCAAGCCCCTGGATGCTAATCAACTTTGAAGGTATAACATCTCAAGGCTTCTGAATTATCTGGTCAGATTCCTAGGGGTTTTGTTTTTTTTTTGTTTTTTGATTTTTTGGTTTTTTTTTTTGGCTGAAGCAAGTCTGACTTGGGTTTTTGTTGCTGGCAACCACAGATCCTGACAGAGATGAGCAGTGCCTGAGTCGAAGCAACTGTGGGCTGCCGAGTGTGTTGAATTTACTCGTAAAAACGTCACGGAGAAATTCGGACAGAGGCGTCTGAGAGCCCTTTACACATTTCAGTCATTACTAATGACACTGATCATCCGTTATGGTTTTCTGAAAGAAACCTTTCACTGGTCAAAATTAGGGGGAAGAGCCTGTCTCACGCTTCAAACCACTGGGCCATCCAAACAGAAATTCCACTCTTGGACATTCTTCTAGCTCCTGAGAGGAAGGAAACAACCCAGGTAGAAGTGAGACATTTTTTTTTTTTTCCATTTGAAATGACAGTGACTAACAGGGAAATCTGCTGTCCTGAATGGGAGACTTAAGGAGCGAAGATCTTGAGAGACGTTCCAGCCTGCTGGTGTATTCCAATAGTAAGGAGCAGTTAGTGCTCTCTAGTCATGTGAGGCTTTCTCCTCAGACCCACCAGCATTGGCGGAGGAAGTCCCTAGCTGGGGAAATGGCAGAATTCATTTGGACAACGTTTCTTAGGAGTTGGTGTGGGTTGTAGCAATTTTAGCCTTAGGCCCTTCCTAACCCCAGAGAAAAAGTCAGTAAACCAAAGAGGGGAGGGAGGATCAGGAATTTCTCTATTATTCGGGGATACAAAATTAAATCACGGGTTGCCAAAGCTGAAAGGGAGTCAAGGATCATCTATTTCAACTCTACTGCTCTATAAAAATGAGATTCGGAAATGTTCTAAGCATCTTTGGCAAGCATTTAGCCCAATGCTATGAAATTAATGGTGAAATTGTCACCATCTTAAAAATTTAAGGTACTTTAACTCTTTCAGATTTCTGCCACCTGTTTTTGAAGATGGTTTTAACTATATGGATCATTCTTCACAACATCTCCCCCAAATCATTGGAGGCTAAATCTTTCTGTGCATCGTGATGGATCTCAAGGCCTAAGCTCTGGTCCTCAGCTCTGAAGGCCTCCATGCAACATAGCAAAGGTTAATTCATTTTTTTTTTTATCTGTGCATGATACTTGTAGATCTCTGAGGTTACACTGAAGTTTCTAATGTATTGTCCCACCACCCTCAGGTTGACATTCCCTCACCAGGTCTTCTCCCACTTTATCACTGTGACCTTCAAGGAAACTTCCGTGATCAGGAAGTAAATCTCCCAGTATTAAAACTAGAAGAAACCTAACCAAACTCTCTGTTTATAGACAAGACAAGCCCTGGAGAAGTTCCTGGTCCCAAGTCACACCTCTGGTTAATAACAGAAGCCAGGAACAAGCTCTTCCCTCTGTTTCTATGCTGTTCCTGTTGCAAATTAGTTTACATAGACACTACTCTGCCTCAGGACCATATTTGATGAACGAAAAACAAATAAAAGACATGACTGCTCCTAGGTATAGCGGAGGAAGAGGTTTATTGTAGCTATGAGGGAGAGCTCATGTAGAGGAAGAGACATGTGGAAGAGTCCAGAGTGGACCTGACCAGAAGACTGAGCTAGGCCATGTGAGGAGAAGGGAGAACCAAGAGAGGGGAACCAAGAGCCAGATCATCAAGAGGGCGAGAGGCCAAAGGACCAGTGTAGCAGCAATGGCTGGGTTAGATAGCGAAGGGCAGTCCAGCCCAGTCCCTAGGCTGGAGAAGTTTAGGGTAAGAGACTGAGTATGCCTGCCAGGAAGATCCTGTAACAGATAGGGACTGAGGAATGCTAAGAGAATTTCCCAGCCTGTGTTTGCTTCAATATGTTAATAGACACCTCAGTTAGCTGTTTGTCCCGGGTTTGAGACCTAACATCCCTGAAATGAAATGCTTGACTATGGTGTCAATCTTAATTTCTATAATCCAAATTATATTTTCCCATTGAGATCTGTGGTGAAATGGCAAATTGATTGAGTTCAATGATGCAAAAGTCAGCCAAAAAAAAAAAAATTCAAGTCCTATTTATTCCATGTTGTTTTGTTATTACTGAAATATCTAAACATACCATGGATTAATAAAGATTAGCTTATGTCTTAAAAGATTCATCCGTTCAATTATAGTAACATTCCAGGTATGAGCTCAAGGATTTAAGGACTCAAGAGTAATCAAAATTGTCAAAAGCATGGCTACATGCAATCCCATGACCTTACATTCTAAGGAATCCACATACTTTACATCTCTTCACTTTCCACTTTAGTACAAGTTTATTGAAGTTTTGTTTTGTTTATATTTTTACAAGCCACCGTGGAAAAGTACAAAACCCACAATGTTTACCCCTTGAAGAACATAGTGAGGAAAAAGAGACATGCACATAAAAATAAAAAAAAATTTTAAAAAACCACCTCAATTATCCATCAAGTGGAAAAGGCTTAATCCAAACGAAATAATCCTGCAAATAACCTAGAGGAAGAAAAAAGCAATGGGCAATATTAGGGAGCAACTGCCTTGTCACGCGGAGGGAGAGAGGTGTGTCCAATGTAGAGAAGGGAAAACCAAGAAACACTGTGTGTATTTTGAGAAACACGGGCAGCGTTGTAAAAGTTTCTCCGAGTCCCATAAAATCTGACTGAGAATCTGCAGCTTCAGGCTAGAAACATCGAAGCTGCTGACACTCCCGATGGGAGCTCCCTCCTGGCAGAAGACAGACTGAGTTGTAAAGGAGAGAAACTCGCGGTATGCCTCACTCATTGGCTCCATGTACACAAGTGTGCAGCGTAGGCTGTATGTCGTGCAGGGTGAAAGCTCTGTCGGGTGAACCTGCTGTGGGGAAACCACAACTCGCTAGAGAAGTACTCGTCCTTGTGATAAAGACTATGAACAAAGTGACAGGAAGCGCGGACTTGTATGTGGCAGGGAAGGCTTGGGATCTTGGAAAACCTAGGAGATGGTACTTCCGTTGAGTCCTAGAGAAGCCCACAAGTGAGGTGAGGAAAACCTCAGCATGAGCTGACTGTGGTGCGGGAGGGTGACTCAGGATAGCAACCCAGGGTTGGCAGAAGAGTCTCCAAGGACATCAAAGGAACCAACTCTAGATGCTTTGCAGTGTAGCTTGGAGTCAGGCAAACAACCAAGGAAGGCAGGGTGGCTGCTGCCCACTGGAGACAGTGCGTGTTGGGAAGGTGTGGTCCTTCTCTAAGCATTTCAGTAAGCCTTTGGGAGACAGGAGTCACAGTTATCGTCAAGTCCAACACACTTGGCCAGATGCTGCTCCCGTGCTAGGAACTGTTCTAGAAATGACTTGTCTTCCCCACTTGCTTCTTGACTTGTTGGCAACACAGTGTGGGCACCCCCTGCCTGCATCTGGTGACCACATGGCTCTAAATCCGCAGAAGCAGCCTTGTCATTGGAGGCAACAGAAGAGCACAGCTTGCCCTCTGAGGCAAGACCCTTCACCAACCCCTCCCTGCCTCACCCCATTGCTCTCGCTTTGGGTTGGGCTCATCCTAGCAGCTCTGCCTGTTCACAGGACTTGATCCCAAACTCATGGGTAGATTCTGTAAGAGGATCAAAAGGTGTGTGCCTCCTAACACCTTGGCAAGTGCTGTGACCCTTCCTCAGCCCCAGCCTGTGGCCCACAGCACCTGCCAGAGCATCCAAGTCCTAGTTGCTGGGATCATTCCCGGCTGTTGCATGGAACTACCTTCCCCAACTGCCTCGGGTTCTAACTGCTGCCCATCAACTGCCCCCTAGCAACTGCCACTCGGTGTCACTGTGGGGCCTCAGGTCACACAGTACCACATGCCTCCTCCCCTCCTCAGTGTTTCTCTTGGTCACTCCAGTGCTCACTTCAGAACTAGACATACAGTGAGGTCTCAAACCCAGGACAAATAGCTAAGGTGCCTAGTCACATACCAAAGTTGAAGGTGAACACCAGGTTCTCCCAGCATCCCTCAGTCCTACCTGTTACAGGGTCTTCCTAGCTAGTAAACCAGCCCCCTACCCCAAATTCCTCCCTGGGCTTCCCCCAGCTCCTCTGGCCCCTATACAACCCAGCCATTTTGGCCACACCAATCTCTTGGCCAATCTCAAAGCACAGACCAATCCCTCTTGGTCAGCTGCTCCTCTCTTGCTCTCCCTCCCCTTCTCTCCTCACGTGGCCTGGGTCAATCTGACCATGTTCACTCTGGACCCTTCCAGATGTCTCTGCCTGTTTCCTCCCTTATATTTATAATAAAAAACCCCAACCCCTTAGGAGATGTCATAGCCTCCTTTTTATTTCTTTTTATCATTAAAACACTATTTCCTATTTTCTCAATGGATCATTATAAACTCAGGGGTTGTGTGCTTTCTCAACATGACTTTTGAGGGCCTGCACAAGGACATTTATCTAAAGCAGCTGGAGATAGTATGATATCTATTTCTGGAAAGAAAAAAAAAAGAACCTAATGCACACCCCTGCATCTGTTCAACTACTCACAAGAAAGTCTCGTCTTGATTCCGTCTGCCCTCCTTCCTCAACACCAAAGTGCTGTGAATCCAAAGAACGTTTGTATTCAAAGCCCAGAAATCTATCATTTCAAATTTTGCACGGTCAGAACTGAGCTACTGTAGCCAAGCCCTGTCCCTGATACTACCAGAAAACATAAATGTTCTTCTCCTAGCCTGGGTCCTTCTGTCAAGCTATAGATTATTTCAATGAGAGCATCACATATTTTTTCCCTTTGCAACCAAATTTCTTGAGAGTCTTACTCTTTCCTCCTCACCACTCTTTAGTACATGTCATTCTAGTTTCTGCAGCCACTGTGCAGCCCAAATCAACCGCTGTGCAAGACACCAGTGAACTGCTGTTGTCAGAAGTTATGACAGAGTTTTACTGTCCCTGAGGCTGTGTCCCAGGGCTGCTCATTCTGTTGAGCACTGTGTCTTACAATGCTATTTGAGCTGCTGGCATTTTCAAGATCTGTAAGGCACAATGTGACTCTGGAGACAAAGTTTTAGACACAGCTTTTCCAAACATCTAACATCTGAAGGAGATGAAGCTAACTCTTCTCCGGTAGACAGCAGAGGTCTCAGGCTAAAAGGAGCCAAGGAGGATGGACAAGAAGTACCCAAGCAAAAAACAATAGAAAAGACCAAAGGGATGGTCCATGTTGCCAAGGTTGTGGGCTTGGTGCCTATACTACAAGGCTTCAAGGCCAAGATCACAGCTAAAAAACCCCAGGGCTTTCCATTTCTTAACTCTATCCTTCTGAGCAGCCATTTCATTTTTTTTTCTGTCTGCAAAGTGATCCCCATTCTCCTGACTACCCTCTTGCCTGCATTCCATGACATATATCCATACCCAGTTCATCAGGGCCAGCATGATGGTCCTACAGCACAGATGTGCCAGCCAGAGCACAGCCCCTTCAAGATGGGTACTGTGGCCCCTGATCCAGCAGCCAGTGGACTGGGTTCCAACTGCAGAGGAAGAGGAGTCTGTTACTACCTTGTGTAGGTTTGGAACTGGCCCTCATTGTTTATTTGCCAAGGCCTCTGTCCCATCTCTGCACTGATAGAAAGTCCCCATCCACTTAATCCCTCTTGTTCCTGGGTCATTTTTGCCAACAGGTACTCCTGGGAAAGACTAGCACAAAAATGTTCTAAGTACCTGCCCTGTTCACAGACTAGCCCAGCTCCCCTCCCCGACACTCAGCCTGCTCTCTGATGTCTGACTTCACACTTGGCCTTGTATAGTTGCTCATCCGGTGAGCTGTTGGCCCCATCACTTGAAGTTCATCCAAGCTCTTCCTAATACTGTTTCCCTACAACTGGTTCCTGAAGTAACGGGTGCCACTACCATAAACAATGACTGTGGTGCTGACCACAGACATACCTGACTTCCACAGAGAGCACACACTGCCAAGGACTATTCCCGACATAGGATGGAAACCCTACCCCTAAACAATGGCTTGTGTTCCTATGAAGCAGAAGCTGAAATTTGCTTCTCATCTCACAGGCACGCAGATGCT
>CABHPQ010165459.1:26100-40949 GCA_902168405.1 Peromyscus aztecus | reverse complement strand
TTGGTTTTTCGAGACAGGGTTTCTCTATGTAGCTTTGCGCCTTTCCTGGAACTCACTTGGGAGACCAGGCTGGCCTCGAACTCACAGAGATCCGCCTGCCTCTGCCTCCCGAGTGCTGGGATTAAAGGCGTGCGCCACCACCGCCCGGTCAATTACATTCTTATTTGGAGACTTCATCCAAATTCTTTAGCAAGTTACAGTTCTGTTGCCACTGGTGTGCTGATAAACAAGGACCTCTGAGAAGTAAAGAAAGGAAAGGGGCCCCGATTTCCAACATTTGTTAACTTCCCTGATACAAATATTCCCACGATGGCTACCACTACGGTATAACTGAACAAAGTGTGTGATCAGGGAAATGTAGAGTGTGTGTGTGTGTGTGTGTGTGTGTGTGTGTGTGTGTGTGTGTGTGTGTCATTGGCTCTCACAAGCTGGGAAACCACCAATGGTGTGCCCTTTTCATTACCAGCCCTTGTTATTACAGCCTGTAAGACCAGCTTCCAGGCTGCTCCGGGGTTAATAAAGAAAATGTTGCAGAGTAGCAAGGGCTTTAGGAACTTTTTCTTTATCTGGGGGTTTTAGGGGGAAAAAAACAAACAAACAAATAAAAACATCACACGAGTACTGATAGTAACTTTTTTTAATTTTCTCATTTCATTTCTCAACTTGGTTTCTCTCTTTTCTTATGTTGGCTCCAGCTTTTCTTGTTCTTACAGCTGTATATATTCAGTAGCCTCTTTCATGATGAATAGAGTTATATTTTAAGGGCACCTTTCAGTAAACGATAAGAAACAGAGTCATCCCAATACACACAAGCAATAAATCTCTCGACTTCCTAATTGGCTGTAAAGCGCAAATTCAGCTGCAAAAATAAAGAATCGGTCATTGCGTTATCTAACATTTTGTGATTAGCAGAAATGCTGGGCTTTCTAAAAGTGTTTACAGAAAGAGAACTGGGTGGTAAATGCTTTGATAGGAACTCAGGTTTGCCTTAATTTTCTTAATATGAGCTCACTAGGGCATTCTCCAATAGCACAGTGACAATAAAAGTGTTTCTAAATCTTGAAATATATTTTCCTATCCTGTGTGTAACTTCTGATTGCCTAAGAACACCAGTAGCCCTCACTTTCTGCAGCCTTGATGAGTCAGAATATATTTTTACAAATTGAGGTCAGGAGCAGGTGCAAGGACTAAATCATTTGTCAGCTAGCAATAATTAGGCTTTTTGTACTTATGACCTAGCCAGATAGCTCAGTATGTCCTTGTGAACTAAAATAGCCGATGCTTATCTAAAAAACCATTAGCAAGGCACCTGGTCTAATGTGAAGTTACTTTGAAGCATTAAATCAGCTGTCTTAGAGCTGGGGGAGATGCAACTGTTTTCTTGTGTCAGGCTGAGCTCTGAATTTAAACGTTTCTCAGGGACTATAACTCCTGACTTGTGCAGTGTTTCTTCATATTCGTATTTGTCCATCAAACTCGGGGTAAGCTAACATTATAGATAACAAATAGACAATACAGTCCACAGAATAAATGCCCATGCGATTGAGATGTAATCATGAGATAGACACACTACAGCACAGATGGTGGGGAGATTCCACAGCTGTTTTTGCCCATGTGAAATTACAGAGAGTAGCAAACAGTATCCGGAGTCTGTGCCGTCATAAGCCTTGCTTGAAATGAGGTTCCTCCATCAGAGAATTATTCATCTGGTGGGTTGACACCTGAATTATTGTCATCTGCTGTACTACGCCATGGGCCGTGGCACCTTTCCTTGGGGTTTTATCCACATAACTGGGATATAAGTTGGGTAGCTTTAAGTGTGGTGGCTATCCAGCCCCAAATCACCTCTTCAGAGAGATTTTTTTTTAACATGTACTGTTGTGTGGCTCTCTTGATCTGATGTCGCTAGCTGCCACTTTTCTGATGTGAGCTATTTGTGAACCTTCTTTCACATCCCTGTCTTCGCCTCCTCATTTTTACCTCCTCTTTTTTTACCTCTCGGTCTTGCTGCACTGCTGATACCTCACCCTGGAAGCAGGAAGTTCATTAGCTTAGTAGATTGAAGAATCTACTCTTGGCACGGGAAGTGATATGAGTATGGAGGAAGCACTCTCCGTTCTCTCGTTATCTTCCCCAACCTCTTCTTTCTTGGGGATACCATGTCTAAAAGGCCTTCCATCCATTCATTCATTTACTCAGCTAGAGGCTACTGGGAAAAACTAGAGAGCTTGCATTTCCACAGATCTTTATGTTGAAATCTACTTCCTTGCTGCTAGCCCTTCACTGTGTTTGAAGCTACTTGGCTTCCTTGGTCTGGAAGCTCCTTGAGAATGTTCCCAGGCCAAGGAAGGGACAATTTCAAAGGCCCAAAGCCAGAAAGGAATCCAGTATCTGAGGACTAGAAGGAAAGCCTATGTGTGTGACCAACACCTGTGACAGGAGAGTGGCGGGAGCCGAGGGAGGCAGAATCTAGATCATACAGGGGCATCTCACCAAGTCAAGGGGAGCTGATGCTTAACTTCCACTGCAAAAGGAAAACACGTCTAGATAAGCAACAGAATGGCCCATCTGGGTTGCTCTTTATAAAAGGTCTATAATAGAAGGTGAAACCACATTGGTGAAACCACATTGCCATGGTAGCAGAGAAATCTTTTGATTGGACTCCTTCAAAGTGCACGACGGTAATCATGTGAGTGACTACTAAAGAAGTGGAGACAGGAGTACTTGAAATACACACCCCGAGTAAAGCGACAGCCTGAGGATGCTCAGCTGATGTGGAGCATGAAAAGGAGAAGTAGAGGAAACTGAAGTTGGGAGCTTGAGGCCCTGAGCATGCTGCTCTCCCCATCTGGGTCGCTGAAGAGAGGGGAAGATGATGTGCAAGGGGAGCGTGAATAGGACTCTGCATGTATGGAAATGAGGCGATCACTAGATGTCCAGGGGAGATGCCAGGGCATTAGTTATAGAAGTCGAGAACTCAGAGGAAGAGGCAAGGACTAGATGGGTAGGATTCCTAAAAGCTCCTAATTCAAACCACAGCTTGGAAACAGAGGGGAGCTCAGAGCTAAGCTGTGGGATTCACTCAGAGATGAAGTGACAAAAAAACAGAGACCATCCAGGTTACCAGGAAGGGCCGCAAGAAGAAAAGGCTCAGGAGAGAGCATGCCTAAAGAACGTTACAAAGACAAGTCCCAAGAATCGAGCAAACACAGCTGAGCTTGATAATGCTCCAGACGTATCCGCTGGCTCTGACAGCCAGCAAGGTCTGATGATCATGACCTAAAACTACGTCTGACGATACCTGAAGGAAAAGAGGTGAGGAGCTGACGGGACTTGAATTCCTGCTGGGAATGGTTCCGTGTAAATCAAGGACTGTGTGATGACTGAAGAGGGAAGGAGGACAAAGACAAGTCCCCTGGACAGATGGAGACAGAAGTGCCTACCACCTGTCAAGCGGAAGACAGACAACAGAGATGAAAAAATGGACTGATATTTGGCTACGAGAAAATGGCAGTTCTGTTCCTGTTGATGTTGTTTGCCTGAGGAGAGACAAAGCAGGGCCTTAGACTTAATAGGTTTGTTTTTGTTTTTGATTTTTAACAAGGAAGGACAATCTTGAGAGAGTATAAACTTTATTTATCCCATCCCTGTTGCTCTAGTTGGCTTTCTATTGCTGTGAGAAAGACCATGACCAAAAGCAACTTAGAGAGAGAGAGAGGGTTTGTCTCCTCTTACAGCTTACATAGTCCATCATTGAGGGAAGCTGGGGCAGAATCTCAGGGCAGGAACTGAAGAGAGGCTAGGGAGCAACGCTGCTTACTGGCTTGCTCTCCCTGTGGCTTGCTCAGTCTGCTTTCTTACATAACCAAGGACCACCTGCCCAGGCGAGTCACTGCTCACAGCAGAGATGGACCATTAAAGCACCATAGACTTGCCTCCAGGCCAATCTGCTTAAGGCATTTTCTCAGTGGAGGTTCCCTTCTCCATTGCAGTCTTGAAAGACCAGCTTCCAGGCTGCTCCAGAGTTAGTAGAGAAAGTGCCACAAAGTAGCGAGGGCTTCAGGGATTTTTTTTTAATCTGAGGGTCTTAGGAAAGGAACCACGAGTTCTGATAGTAATCTTTTTTATTCTCTCATTTGCTCTCTTTTCTCGTCTTGGCTTACCTGTTTTCTCTGTTGGGCTCCAGCTCCTCTTTGTCCTTACAGCTATATATACTCAACAGAAATCTTCAGGCAATGTAAAAGTTACATTTGGGGGTCACATCACATTTCTTAAGTAAACGATAAGAAACCATGACTAAGTAAGCATTCTGACTAACTCCCTGTAATTAGAGGGTAGCTGGTGAGCACTGAGTCTTCAGGCAGGGAGCCCATAAATCTTTCAATTAAGGCTTAAGCCAGCATTCCTGAGAAACGGTTTCTCTTTTAGCTTAGGTCTGTATTCTTCAGGATACTATGGCAATATCATGCTTAAATCTTAAAGTGTACTTTTTGTCTTGTGTGTAACTTTTAATTTTCTAAGAACAACTGCAGTCCTCATTAGCAGCTACAGAGTCAAGTTATTTTCTGTAGCCTTGGCTAGTCAGGATATATTGTCACAAATTTAGGTCAGGAATGGGTGCAAGGACTTAATCATTAGCCAGCTAGCAATAACTGGGCTTATTGTATTTATGACCTAGCCAGATAGCTCAGCATGTCCTTGTGAACTAAACTGCTATTTCTGGAAATGTATATCTTAAAATCCATTAGCAAAGCACCTTAATCTAAAGTTACTTTGAAGCATTAAATCAGCTAATGGTATACAGTTGTCTTAGAGCTGGGGGGATGCAACAGTTTTCTTATGTCAGCCTGAGCTATGATATAAAACAGCTTTTAGGTGTGACTCACAAGCCACGTGTGTAATAATAGGCCTAGCTATGAAACATTATTTTTATTCATCAAAATTATATATAGCTTAAGGAGGAGTCATCTTTTAGACAGTCCACAGATATAAGTGCCCAAAGATGGAACATATTCATGAGATAAACAGACAGGCAGTGAAGGTAATTCCACAGTTGTTTCTGCACATGTGAAATTACAGACAGAAGCAAACAGTATTCAGGGTCTGGGCCTCATAAGCCTTGCTTGAACAAGGTTCCTCTGTCAGAGAATTATTCATCTGGTGGGTTGACACCCGAATATAAATTAACATCTGCGATATAATGCCATGGCCCGTGACACTTCTCCCCCTGTCCCATGTCTTTAGCTTGCCTCAGTTTGAAAACAGAAAAACCTATGGTTCACTGCCCAGAGCACTGTTTCTAATAGTAAACCCAGATTGGAATGCTCATCTCACAGAAAAAAAAGAAAAAAAAAAAACTTGTTGAAGAGAAATGCTTTCCTTGGTGGCCAGGATGGAGAAACAGAAGTATTAACCACTCTGCTAATGTCCATCACTGTGGCAAAATACATGGGAGAAACAATTAAGAGGAAGAAAATGTCTTTTTAGGTCCACAGTTGAAGCTTTTAATGGGGCAACCACTCCAGACAATACTTAAACTGAGTCACACTCTAATAGATTGAGAATTTAAAAATAAGAATTATATGTGTGCCATCCAGGACAGATTTTCAGCTCATGGAAAACTAATGCATGTGTTAGAGATTTTGCCTTAAAAGGAATTCTGTGAATTCCGTCCAGCTGGGACACAAAGTTCTGTTGAAAGCCCATGAAACAGGATCCCTGGAAGATGGGCAAGAAGCAGACGGACCCATGGACAGTGCCTCTGGAGGCACCAACAGCAGCAAAGCTTGCTAGAGTTAAGCCTCACATGCTTGGCACTGGGGTAAAGAGGTGTCTCGAGACCAGTGGATATCCAAATGGGATTTAAAGCTGACTCTACAAAGGCAGAGATGCTTGTGTTCTTATTAATATTTAGTCCTCTATCCTTCAGAGAGACAAACATACCACTTAACAGAAATAAAAACAACTGGGTGTACTTGGCAAAAAGTATATCTCATCTTTCTGCCTTCTGCCTGCCAGGGAGATGTATAATGAGCACACATTCACATCCCACCTTGAAGAGGTTTTGCTTTGTTTCTCCTCCGGCAGCTAGAAAGAACAACAGAAAGTGTCTACCAGTAGCCTTTGGAGACTCTGCTCTGAGGCCACCCCCAAGTTATGTTTAAAAAAAAATCCATGAAGGTTACGAGGGCTTAGGAAAAATTCTTATCTGAGGGCTAGACTTTTTCTATCTGAGGGTATTTAGAAATAAGTATCTAGCTATCTGAGGGGCAAATTAAGGAAACATACGCGCTTTCTGATGGTAACTTACTCTTTCATTTCATCTTAAAAAATCTCTTCCTCTGAAAATCTGTCTCCACATGATACATTCCATATTGTGACATTTTCCATACAGCCAAGTTACATTACACATTGTTACATTCTCCATAAATTCTCTATGTAGCCATATACCTCTTATGTACAGTTACATCTCTTTTTGTGTAGTTCCATCTCTCTCTCTTCTATACCCATTTCTTCTCTCTACTCTGTTACATTCCTGTGAGGGGCCGAAACCACCCCCCACTTTTCCCCAGGGTACTCTTGAGCAGGAGCAGCAGGAAATATTAGAAGTATCAACGGGAGAGAACAGATAGGAAATACAGAATAGCCTCAAGAGGGCCTCAATCCTAATCCATCAGGCCCCAACTGTCTCTGCCAAAGGGCTTTAAAAGGAATGCCAAGGGGTGGAGCACAACACCTCCCCCAAGTACAGCCAAGTGCAGACCATCTCAGACACCTGGTACTTAGGCCTGTGGTCTAATCGTCCTCTTTATGCAAACCTGCTGGGTAAAGCTACTAGGAAACCTAAATGGGCTCCAACAGGTCCCCCCTTCTTAATCTATTTTTTAAAAAAACTCCCAATTAAGAGCTCACAGCAATCTCCATGGCTGTCATACCTCCCAGTGTAGGAGTAAAGGATGATAAAGATGGCATTCCTATTTTTTTTTGGTGGGGGGGGAGAATGGGTCTAAGGTGACTACAGTAGTCTTAACTGCACCAAGCCCTTTAAATAAAAAAAACTCTTGATGAAACCACATCAAACTTAAAGACTCCCTTAGCTTCATCATTAATATTAACAGGTTTACATAGTTCTAACATAAATATTACTATATGTAATTACAATTCTCTCAAACTTACATCCAAAAGCAAACTCTTAATAGAACCATTTGAATTTCTAGCTAAAAAAACATAGGATAAACTTCTAATGTACTCACATCAAACTTAAATACTCCCTTAACTTCACCAAACCAATTATAATTCCTACAAACCTACATTCAAAAGCAATTTTTAATAGAACTATACAAAACATAACATTAATTCACTCAAATAAGAAAATATTTTTTAAATTAAATAGACAGAGGGATATTAACACATCCCCTTTTTCTTTATAATTTTTTAAACTAATTCTTGAGCCTAGTTAGAAAAAACCCAAACTTCTCTATTTAAACAGTTCTATTTTTAAGCAGTTCCATTTTTACATAAACAGTTCCATAAATCATCAGAGTTGAGAGCATCTATATGCATAAGTAAATTCAAAATTGTCCCATTGCAATGAAATCACTACTATCCATTTCATTGAGTTCAAAAACCATTCCTAAAAGTTCCTCTGAGTGCTCGAAATCAGGGCTGGCCTGTCAGCTGCCCTTAAGTCTTTGTATAGCTGTCAGAGTCATAATGACTCTGAAGCAAACAGCTCCAAATATGAGGAGTCCCATAACCAAAACTTTTTTTCAGTTCAAGCAAGCCTCTCTGAAACTTTAGCTCTCAGCTACCCCTGTGCTTTGCAGTCTGTAGCCTTCCATAACCAGGCCATTCTCAGGACTTCTCTGTCCTGAGGCTAGAGAGCTTTTAATCAACTCATGCCACAGTCTAGCTGCTATGAGCTGAGCCGTGGCTTTCCCATAGCAACCCTGGCTTTGGGAGGAAACCCAGCCACTACAAACTGCAGATTCCTTGGGTCCCATTGCCTGTTTCACCAGCGGTCCAGTGCTCAGCACCTCAGGTCACGGAATCCTCCATATGCTGTCCTGTTGCACTGCCAAATGTAGCCCCAGGGCAACTCCATGGTTCCAGCCACACCTTGCTGCTAGGAGCTCTGCTGTGTCTCAGCAGTTCCCACAGAGCCCTGGTCTGGCTGTTCAGCCTGGAGCACTCAGCAGTTCCCACAGAGCCCTGGTCTGGCTGCTTAGCCTTGGGCAAGACTCTCACCTCCACAACTTCCTGGGCTCAGTGCATCTCAGCTGCTCATCTGGCACTAACACCACTCTGTTCTCAGCCTCCTCCACGGTGCCTCTGCTGAACAATCAGCTTGGCTCTCCAGGTCTCTCCTGGTGTCACAGGCTCTGGCCACAAGGGACGATAGTTCCAGGAGACAGACCTACTCCCGCAGCTGAGTTCAGAAGTCTTTGCTGCACACCACTGATTGCCATTCACCTTTCTCTTAGCATGCCATCTCTGCTGGGCTTTCCAAACTGCTGCCTGCCATTTGCCTCTCTTGCAGCTTAGCATGTCCACTCCTCACCATGGCTTCCTTTCAGTAGAAAGTTTGCACACCTTCATGCATCTGCCACCTGCACTACACTGATGTTCCACAGGTCTCAGTTGCTCATGCTCTGCTGCTGCTTTCTGAAGCTGGCAGTCTCTGAAGCTGCTTTTTGCAGTTGTTGGCAGCTTCTGGAACTGCCAAGTTTTGCAGTCTGCTAGGAACACTACTTCCTGTGTCCTAAAACCTACTTTACTGTAAATTACTTTTTTATTAAACCTTCACCATATAATCCCTCTATTAAACCTTCACCATGTCCCTAGACCTAAAGTCTATATCCTACCTTAACATATTATACCTAAGTTTTAAGCCTATACAATGTCTTTATGCCTAAAGCTTATTCTACTCTAATAATATAAACCTACATTTCTATGATTTACTTTATTTACATTTCTTATTTAAACTTACATTTACAGCTAGCATGGCCATTTACTACATGTATTTACATTTCTTACCACCATTTTCTAACCAACTTCTAAAAGGGATTTCTTAATTGAACTATTGTCACTATACATATTTACACCTTTTTTTGCTAGTTTACATAAGCATTCAGACTCACATTCAATATTTCCTTATTTATACTTCTTGCATGCTTATATTCTTAAAGAAACTCTATAGGACTACCTTAGCAAATATACTTCTTATATTCATAAAGAAATTCTATAGATCTATTTTACAAACTTGTATTCATAAGAACTATTAAGCAAACTCTCTATAGGCCTACCATTAGCAAATACCTAACTTAACAAACACCTAAAAGATTTCTTAACACCTAGAAGAGATTTAGAAAAGATATCTTAACATTTAAGAGAGTTGTTACATTATCTTACAACAAGACAGAGTGTAATTTTCTTTGGACTTCATTTAGAAAATAGAAATAAAAGTAAATTTAGTTATCAAAACCAAAAAAGACATAAAGAGAATGAGAAGAAAAATCTTCTAAGGGGCATAATGTATTTCTAAGTGACTTCTCTGCCCTTATAGGTAGCTCTTTGTTATCCAGCTGCCATTAAAAACACTCTGTGTAGCTATTAGGCAATATAAGGCACTTTCTCAAAGGAGCCTGCATAGCCAAAAGCGGCACAGCCCCAAGTTCCATTTTCTTAGTCTTTCATTGGAGCTGACATTCAACAAACTCTCGATTTTTCCCTTGGTTTCTTAAGGTTTTCAAAGTGACTTGTTGACAAAAGGTACTAGCACTTTAATTATCTCTTTAGAGGCAAGTTGTTCGTGTGTTTTTAGTTATCAAGAGGTAAAATAAAGTTTTCTAAGATTGCTTTGAAAAGAAACTTCACTTTCAGCTGAAAAAAAAAAAAAACAGTTTTTCAGGCAGTACAGCCATTTTTAGCTGCAAAACTACATTTCCCAGAAAGTCTTTCTCTACAGCGTCATGCTATTACTACATTTCCAAACTACTTTTTTGAAACTACATTCCCATCATGCCTTTCAAGTATGCCAGCAAACCTCCTCTTCCCTTTACAGGGTTAATTTTCATGGTTTTGCTTTTGCGATGGGCAATTTCTTTTTCTTCCCTAAGCTTGTTTTAGGATGCTGCACCACCTTTTAACAGGTGTACCTCTCCAGTTAGATCTTTCACCTGACCCAGTCCCTGAGGGGGTTGCCTCCGTTTGCCTGCATGTACTGGGGTAGGTACTTTTGTACCCAAAGCAAAATTCCTTCGGGGCTTGCTCTTCCACAGTACCGGGTCAGTGAGGGAAATGAAAGTATTTGAAACAAAGCTTTCTCAGAAAGGTCCTCTCCCTGATAGAAAAGAGAGCTTTTCTCCCAGAATAGTTCTTTGTCTCATCCTCACTTGTCTCCTCCCCAGACACAGAATCCCTGATGCCACAGCACAGCTGAAGCAGAGAGGCTCAACTTTACTGCTTCCTCCTCATCAGTAACCCTTCCCCAGGTCCGTACCACCTCTGTTTTGGCTTCACCTTGGGAGAGGCTGTCCCTGCTTCGGCTTCCTGCCTGCACTTTCTCGATAGGCTCGGACCGCAGGGAACTTCTGGCTGCTGTTTTTCCTCTCTTGAAAGAAAGACAGAACTTAGCAGAGAGGTTTTGCCCTGTGCCAAGTGGTTCGTTGTTTTGCGAATCACAGGTGATTTCCTGTACTAACATCTCCAGGTCAATCTTATTTTTGTCCTTACAGAAGAGAATCTGAGAAAGCTCTGAAAGCTTTTTAGTTTTTTTAGAGAGATTTTTACCAAGTTTGTTGTTGTTGTTGTTGTTGTTGGTTTTTTTTCCAAGAAAGCTTTGTTTTTGAGAGAGTTAGACCACCAAGTTTCCCCAAAGCTTCTAAACTTTGGTTTATTTCACCCGCATTTTGCCTCAGAGAAAATTATTTTCCTGCCGCTTGGGACCAAAACCTTCCCACAGGAACCTCCCCCCATTTCCACCCCCCACCCCCCACCCCCACCCCCGATTCTTTCTCTGATTTTTCCCAGTTTGCATTCATAGCCCCGTAGTTAGAAAATTAAGGACATAGTTCTCTGTCGAGTTGCTTGTCTTATCCTACTTTAAGCTAAGTTTTCTTTACACTATATTCCTGCAGTCTACTTTTCTAAGTTTTTTCTACACTATATTACTACACGCTACCTTCCTTATTTTCCATAGATAGAAATTAAGAGAGAGAGAGAACGAAAGAAACCTTGATAGAGAAGATTCTATGATGCAGCCTTATGTTCGGACATCCTTAAAGTCCCTTTTTTCTTTTTCTCCTGGGACTAAAACCCCCTGCCTCATTTTACTTTTTTTTTTCCTCCTTACTAAATCAGACTGATCCCACTGCTTTCTGGCAGCGTCTAACTCCCACTTTTGCCAAATACTCTGGGGTTTTTTTGGGGGGGTGGGGGTTGTCATTTTTTGTTTTTGTCTTTGTCCCTGTTCACTGGTGCCATCTGTTGGGGGGGGCATCCCACCCCCACTTTCCCCCCAGGGCACTCTTGAGCAGGAGCAGCAGGAAATATTAGCAGTACTGACAGGAGAGAAACAGATAGAAAATACAGGCTAGCCTCGAGAGGGCTGGATCCTTACCCATCGGGGCCCCAACTGTCTCTGCCAAAGGGCTTTTAAAGGAATGCCAAGGAGTGGAGCATAAGACCTGCCCCCAGCACAGCCAAATACAGCCCATCTCAGACACCTGGTACTCAGGCCCATGGTCCAATTATCCTCTTTATGCAGACCTGCTGGGTAAAGCTACTAGGAAATCTAAATGGGCTCCAACACATTCTTTCACAGCCAAATATATCACTCCATTTTCATCTATATTGCCTGTCTTCTTCTTGGCGGATGGCAAGGCCTACAAAACCACAGCTTACTATGAAACACCAATAAACCTGTGACCTGTTCTGGTGTCTGTAACTTGGGATACAATGTAGCTAGAAAAGAACATTTGCTGGAAGTAAGGGAAGAGGCACTAACACTGGGGACCACAGGGAATCAGGTAGACTATCTGGCCAGAAGAACAAAACTGACTGCCATGTGCCCTTTTGCTATGTAACCTGCTGTCTGGACACGAGATGTCAGTTTTCTGGGGTGTTAACCTGCTTTGAAAGCAAGAAATGAGCCCATCAACAGAGACATATTCCATACAAAATCCAGTAGCAGTGAAATTATTTTTAGGGCTAGAGAGATGGCTCAGCAGTTGAGAGCACTTGCCGCTTTTGCTGAGGATCTGGGTTCCCAGCCCATACATTGCAGCTAACAACCATTTGTAACTCTAGTTCCAGGGGATCTGATTCCCTCTTCTGGCTTCTGCAGGTACCAGGTATGCATATGGTATACAGACATACATGCAGACAAAACACTTATACACACAAAAGGAAACTAGATCAATGTTTTTTTTTTTTTTAGACAGGGTTTCTCTGTGTAGCTTTGCGCCTTTCCTGGAACTCACTCTGATCTCTACATGCATGCCATGGCAAGAAGGTACATGCATGTATATTCATACATACAAAAGACTTTTTTAAATGTATTTACAAAGAACTACCATATGCTCCAGCAATCTGTTATTGGGTGTCTACCCAGTAGGCTAAGAGAAAGCCTAGTCCCAGGAATGGGTTACTACTTTGGGGGTCATTGGTAAGTCCCAAAGGCACCCCAAACTTTATAAACTATTGTCAGTGTCCTTGGCTCCCATCTCAACTTGATGGTAAGACTCTATTGCTGATGGCATCATACACTTGAATCATAGGACATGAAGAAGTCAAGCGGATACTAAGCTGGAAGCTTCGCCTCTATTGGCTAGCTTTCATAGGAAGGTGCTGAGCATGCTGCTGGAGGAGAAAAGTGTACTCCGGGGGAAGACATACAAGCAACATTACATGGACTGAGGTGGTTATGTTTAGGAGTGTGTATGTGTGCAACAAAATGATGTCATGAATTTGAATGAGAGCGAGGGAGGGTTCACGGGGTGGGGTACGGAGGAGGAAAGAGAAGGGAGATACAATCATATTACAATCTCAAAAAATGAAATGAATCCTCCCTCTCTCCACATAAAAATAGTCTTTATGCATGACAACACCTCTAGCCTTCTAAATTTGACGTATGGCTCCAGGACTCAGGAGCCAGAGACTTAAGTTGCCCCTCTAGGGTCCAGCTGCTGCCGGCCTGGTACTGTGTGTCCAGTGAAATTCTCTGCTCTAAAGTTAGTGCCAGCTAGTACTCGGGCCTTCAAGCACTCGCTTCCCATTGAGCCGCTCGACTCCTACCCTCTAGTGACTGGAAAATTAGGATTATAGCTCTCAAGCGGGCCCTGGGGATCAGGACCCTCCACCCTGAGGGGTGGGCATCCCCGGCGACTACAGCCCTGAAGAGCCTCTCTCGCTCTTCACAGCCTTCCTCCTTCCCATCCTGGCTTTCCACCCCTGCCTTCTGCCGCTGCCCTTCCTCATCTCATGCGCCACTGTGCCCCAGGAGCTGCTGGTGGTTGCTCCCCTACCCCTGCAGCTGACTTCTTGCCACAGACGGTTGTTGCCATTGTTGTTTCCAACTAAGCTGACTGGAGCCATGCATGACAGGCAAGAAAAGACCATTTGGGAGAATCCTTTTTATTAGGCCTCATGTTGCCAAACCCTGGGGGCAACGTGAAAACTAGCCGAAGCATCTATTTATGTAGCCCAGAGAAGGACACGGTAAGGGGGTGGTGGTGTTGTGCCCGCATCGCGAGACTCCCAAGGAAGACCACCACAGAGCCGATATCCAATGCAAAACACACAGGGGTTTATTTAGAACAAGCAAGCCCAGGCTTGGTTGTGTCCCACACTCCGACACAGCAGGCGGAGGAGGACAGCCCTGAGCTCTCAGAATGAGGGTTGGGTTTTTGTTTGTTTGTTTGTTTGTTTAAGGGAAAAACCGCAAGCAGGGTGGTACAAGCCTTTGCGTCATATGATTGGGTAAGGGAATGTAACCTTTGAATTTACTGGTTGGGGGTTACAGTTATTTTTGGGCAGGCCTGGATAAGGCAGGCTCTGTCCTTGAGCTGCCATGGAGGCTGGCTGGCCTAGCATATTCACATTGACCCATGCACGTAGCTCTAAGTTGGTGAGGGGTCCCAGACAGTAAACAATTGGCTGAACCTTGAGCGGTCAGAGTATGGGCAGAAAGGGAGCTACTGCAAGGACTATGTCTTTTGTTCATGGCCCTCCCAGAAACTGCTTGCTCAAGTCTCAGGAAACTGAAACTGAGGCCTGATCTCTTGAGAGAAGACTGAGCAGCCTGTGATGGCATCTGCTCGGTCCTTTCATCGTGTAAATGAATAATTGCATTTGCATCGATCACAGCACAGCTTCCAGTTTCGTGGCACTAGCTAGCCTCTTACAGCTTTCCCTCCTGTCTTAGAAGAGCGTCCAGGACACCTAATGGTCACCAGGGCCTTGCCAGGGTACTGTCTTCCAAAGCAGGCACAGGTGGTCTGCAGTGGTCATGACCGGAGCAAGACCTTCTGGAGCAGGAGTCATGGCTTCAGTTGCCATTATCTGTTCAGTTGGCGTGTGTCACAGGGCTTTCGAGTGTATACAGCAGGCTGGCTGTCCAAGAGGGGTTGCTCTTTAAAAGCTTCCCAGCTCCAAGCTGCCGGGCTTAGGTGAAGGGTCTATCCAAAGGTCTCATCTACCCATTCTTGGGAGTTGCCTTAGGGTTTCTATTGCTACCCCGAAACACCATGACCAAAAAGCAAGTTGGGGAAGAAAGGGTTTATTTGGCTTACACTTCAACATTGTTCATCACTGAAGGAAGTCAGGACAGGAACTTAAACATGGCAGGA
>CABHPQ010165459.1:0-26090 GCA_902168405.1 Peromyscus aztecus | reverse complement strand
ACTCTAGCTTCTGTCAAGTTGACACACAACTAGCCAGTACAGGAGTTTTGCTCGGTCATAAAAATAAAAAAGTTCCACCAAAACCCAACATTTTAACAATGCTCCACCCTGCCCCAGCACCATGGGTCGCTCGGTCTCTGTCCCAGCTCCAGCTAGTGGTAACCTAATCGCCCCTGCAACAGGACAAAGAGTTCTGTCTGGTACTTAAAGTAAGTAGCCAGGGTAGCAATACTTGCCATAGGAGGCGGTATTTACGGTAACGGGAATAGACTGAGCGGCTGCATTTACGGTAACGGGGCCGGGCTGGCCAAGGCCGGGCAGCTGGGTCAGCTCCGCCAGCTCGCTGCGCTCTCAGGTGAGAGCACCCGCCCAGGACGTGCAGACGGGGCACAATGTCCCCTCGGGGCAGTGAGGGGCCGTGGCCCTCGGGTTGGACCCACCGCAGCCACGCCCCGCAGCTGGCACCCCGGGGTCCGAGTGCAGCGCAGCCTCGCGCGTCCGCTGGAGCCACGGTCTGACCCGGGGGGACCTGCCCGCACCCCGCGCCCCGCGCCCTGAGCCCCAATGGGCCTGTGCTACAGCCTGCGACCGCTGCTCTTCGGGAGCTCGGGGGATGCACCCAGCACCGCGGACGACCCGCGCGCGGAGGACGCTCAGTCCAGCGCCGCCCCAGCCCCGGCCCCGGTGCCAGCCCCGGCTCCAGCGGGGACCCTGCTCCGGCGAGGCGGCGGCCGGAACCCGGCGAGCGCTCGGCCGGTAGTAGAACTGCAGAACCGGCGGCGACAGGAGCAGCTGCGCGCCGAGGAGCGGGAGGCGGCAAAGGAAGCGAGGAAAGTGAGCCGAGGCATCGACCGCATGCTGCGCGAGCAGAAGCGCGACCTGCAGCAGACGCACCGGCTCCTGCTGCTGGGTAAGTCCGCACCTCCGGCGCCGGAGCCGGGGATTCGGGCGAGACCCTGCCTTGGGGAATGTCAGATGTGGACACTGCAAACAGAATGACTTTCACCCTGACATTTCAACGGCTCTGGCGCTCCTGGGTGATTTCGCTCTCTTTTGTTGCCTTGTGACCCGGGGCCAGTGGCTCCCCGATTACTAATTAATGAGCCTCTCTGGGAAATTTCCGCCCTTGGTCCATTGATTTCCGTAGCGTGAACTCCACAGGGATGTCTCATCCTAGTCTTCCATTTCCTGCCACAGTCCAGGCAGCTTAGTTTGTTCTAAGAACACCAATAAAAGGAGACTTGGAAAGCCTTTTAGCTAGACCACAAAGCTTTTATCGTAAACAAATCTTAGAGCAGAGTTGGGATAGGTGTATGGTGCTGGCTGATGAGAAACACCATCGTTGTCCGTATCACACCGTGTTATAGAAGCCGTATGGGTGCCATGCTGCTGTTTGCTCTTCTCAGAACCAGCATAAGAGAGTGGAAGGTCCTGCCTGTCTGTTCCCACCCTATGCCCCGCCCCCAGCCTCAATATTCCCTCACCCACTGTGATAAAGTGCACATAAATCTGCAAGCATTTGGAGGTTCCCTGGTATTTTTCAGAGTTGAGTTTTAGCAACCTTAAGTGTGCTCTTATTAACAACTGGAAAACATTTTCTGTGCAGGCAACTGTGCAAGGAAAGGAGAACTAAGTCATGAATTCCTGCATGTCTCTGTGCATGGTGTATGCAGAAACCAGAGGAGGACAATGGGAATCCTCCTGCTCCATCATCCTCCTCCTTGATCCTTTGAGGCAAAGTCTCTCGTTGAACCTGGACCTAGATTTGTAGCCACCAAGCCTTGAGGTTGCAGGGTTTCATGATGATGGGATCCAAACTCAGCCCCTCATACATGAGCATCAAGCGTCATCTCTCCATCCCCTAAATCATAAAGTTTTTTGTTTTGTTTTGTTTTACAATTTTATTACATGTATTTATTTGTGTGTGCGTTGGCACATGCATGCTGCAGCATGCATGTGGAGGTCAGAGGACAACTTATGTCTCTTCTCTCCTACCAACTTGTGGGTCCCATGGGGAGGGAACTCAGGTTATTCAGGCTTGGCAAGGCCTGGCCCTGAATCAGGGAGAAAACTAAGATGTCAGAATTTGATCCAACTTTGTGAGCTACCAGGAGGAATGGCTGGCATCTGAGCTCAGCTATGTATGGGGGGTTATGCCATAAGAAGAAAAGAACTAGTTTACAAATCAATGCCACTCTTAAAACCTGGAGAACAAATAATGAGTTTAAACAGACCCACCCACTTTAAAAACGAATAATTTAAAACAAAACTAGCTGCTATATCATGGTGAGATGTCTGAATTCTAAAACAAAGAGAACTTTCTCTTGAAACAAAGGGGAAAATATAAACATGAGACTCCTACCTTTTCTTCAGGAGACACATTCCCAAACCTCTATGGATAATGGAAATCATATATAGAAACCTCTCCATACTGTGCTTTGCCCATGTATGCATACCTAGGATGAAGTTTAATATGTGCATTGGGCACAGTAAGAGAGTAACAACAACTAATAGAATACTTAATGAACAATAACCTGTAATAAATGTCATATGAGGGTTGGGGATTTAGCTCAGTGGTAGAGCGCTTGCCTAGCAAGTGCAAGGTCCTGAGTTCGGTCCTCAGCTCTGGAAAAAAAAAATGTCATATGAATGTGCTTTCTCATATTGTGCTCTACCAGCCCTTCTTATGATGCCATAAGGTAATACAGAGTCTCAGCAATGAAATAGAGGTGAATGAAACTGGAGTTGGCATGTGTCTGGAATACTGGGGCACCATATGTGTTGTCCGTCTCCACAAAGGTGCATAAGCAGCCACATGGACATTGCACTTCACTCAGAGGACCAGCGATCTGAAACCGTCCCTGGCAGGTCAGCACCTGGTCAAACCCAGGCCGCAGTTGCTACAGAGAGGAAAACAGACAATTCCTAGGTAGTCTTTAACATTCTTGGAATTGGTATGATAAGCATGACTCCCTTGTTATCACCCTTTCGGTTGTCTTTCATTATAATCTTTATGAACATCTGGGCTCACACTTCTTAAACCCCTAGGTCCAGTTAATGTCAGCTAGTGTCAACTCTCTGCACTCTTTAGAGCAAACAGGTCACTATATCTGCAGATGCCTTTCTATGCTGCAGACTACGGAAAGTACCCTAACCCATCCTCACACCCACTATCAGTGACATATACTATTATAAGAGTTACTTGAGGTACAGGTGAGCAACCCCATATGCATTTGGTTTAATAAATGCTTTCGCTGATTGCATCGTGAAAAAAAAAAGTTACTTGAAAACACCACCGTGGATCAAAACCAGATAACTAAATGACCAGCCAGCGAGTAGCATATACCATGTGGATACGCTCTACAAAGAGATGACATACGTCCTAGGCAGGATGGAGTGGTCAACACAAGGAAGGTTTCATTGTGTTAATTAGAAGGGCCATTGAAAACTTAGTTTATTTCTGAAATTTTTCATTTAATATTTTCTTTTTTAAAGATTGATTTATTCATGTATTTTATGTATATGAGTGCTCTGTCTTCATGTGCACCAGGAGAAGGAATCAGATCCCATTATAGATAGTTGTAAGCCACCATGTGGTTGCTGGGAATTGAACTCAGGGCCTCTGGAAGAGCAGTCGAGTGCTCTTAACCACTGAGCCATCTCTCCAGCCCCCATTTAATATTTTCTAACCACTGTTAACCGTGGGTAACTTAAACTGTAGGCAAACACCAAATTGCAGATAGAGTTAACTACCATATGCCAAAACCAAATATGATTGTTGCCTCAAAAGAGGAGACCAAAAAAGCTTCAGACTTCTGCTCTCCAGCTCTCCAGTGCCAACTTCTAAAATATGGCAAGCAAATGTTTCTAGAGTCCTGGGGATATGAAATTATATTTTTAGAATCTCATGCCTATTTTGAATCACAGTTGAGGGCATGGGCATTAAATACATTTTTGAACGGCAAAATAAATATCAGCTGCTTCTAATGAATTTTGAACGACTGTACTCTAAAAAATATTGTCTGATAGCCTAATACAGCTTGCTTATTACCTCATGTTTGAAATAACAAGAGCTCAAAGTTCACACATATTTTCAGTTTGTTTAATGGATCAAATTTTAAAAGCTCAAAGTGGGGGAGAATTATGGTCTCAAGAAATAGGTTATGATTAACAAGTTTTTTTTTCTCTTTTAATGTATTTTATCTGTATGGTGTTTTGTCTGCTTGTATGTCTATGCACCATGTGCATCCATTACCCTTGGAGGCAAGAAGATGGATGACATCAGATACTTTGGGACTGGATGACAGACAGCTATGAGCTCCCCTGTGGGTGCTAGGACTCAACCTCAGGTCCTCTAGAGGAACACCAAATTCCTTTAACCACTGAGCTATCTCTCCAGCCCCTAACAGAAGGTTTTTCAGTGTGATTGACTAGTCAAACTCCTAAAAATAATATAGGTGGGGCTTAGTATTTGCAGGGTTTTGGGTTCAGTCCCAGAAGCACCACCATCAGAAATATATGAAGCAGAAAAGGCTTGATTTGTGATACATTGTGAAGGATGATTCTGTAAAGAAAAGTGGGAGATGGTCTCTGAAGACTGCTCTGTTGGGCTCTAAAGCATAAACTTCTTTAGCACATTTTTATGGTTATTCTCTTTAAAGACTACCTCATAGCCTAATACGGTTTTTATATCAACATCTAATGTGAGTGGCATTAGCTCAAATGACTCACTTTGTGGAGTACGTTGCATCTTCCACCCAATGTTATCAACAAGAAAACCTGGGTCTAAGATTAGTGCAGTGGTAGCAGGCATTGGTCCTGGATCCCCAGCACCAGTCTTGAAAAACAAGGAAATCACAATAATAATAATTTTTTAAAAAACCCTGTTACATCAGGCTGAAATGCTTTATACGTTTTTAGTAGATTTGAGTTAAATACGGAAAGGTTGCTGACATTTGTTACCATTTAGAATGGGCTTGACTGGAAGTTTTGGCTCAGACTTGCAGGCCCTTGATCTCAGAGGTCTGCTTCTGCTGCTCCTGCGTTTGCTGGTGAGTCTTTGCTCTTATTTACCCACTGCTTCTTTTATCCTAGACAGGTGCGTTGAGAGCCCGGCGTTGGGGACAGAGTCCTCAGGGCAGGCCTGCTTGCTCCAGTGCCCCTCTGTCCTGGTCCATTATGTTGAGGATGCTCTCATCCCCACCCACAATAACTGCTCAGGCCAGGATGTCATCCCAAGGTCCAGCTCTACCATAAGGTTGATCAGATTCCTTGTCTCTCTTCCATACAGTCCTCAGCAAGGCTCCCCAGCAATAGCACAAACATCAAGGTATCCTTGGAACTGTGAGAACCTCTTGGTTAGAGGGATGTGGCCCTGTTTTTAATCTTAGGGGGGACATTTTTCAGGAATACATGGTATTACTGGGCTCAGGGATGGTATGTGGATGTGATAGAGTCAAATTTGTTTTGGTTTTTGATGTTTTTTTTTTTCTTTAAGAAATTTTTTACTCATTTTACATACCAACAACCCCCCTCTCATCCCTCCTCCTGCTTATCCCCCACCCACCCACCCACCCCCATCCTCTCCTCCAAAAGGGTAAGTAAGTAAGGCCTGATGGAGTCAGATTTGAACAACATGGTAGGAACTGGGAGTTGTGGCCTTGGAGAAGGGGTCAGAGACTGGATGTGGGGCACAGACAGTAGAAAGGGGCCTGGGGTAACTCAGCTTTGTAAGCTGGAAAGCTGTGATGGAGGTGTTGACAAGGCTGTTTTCCAGCGTGGGATCCTGGGCTTGTAGACAGCGTCCTTCACGTGGTGTTTGCTATTGAAGTCTTTGCTCTATGTATAGTTGAGGGGCCGTTTGCTGTCTCCCCTTCTGATAAGGACATCAGTTCTGTCAGATTAGAGTCTTGCCTTAGTTACCTCCTTAGGCTCTGTGGCAAAATGACATTGAGGATTATAATTCAATATATGAATCTGGGGTAGAAAATGCAAAATTGTGTCCCAACTAGCAATTAAAGCAGAGGGTCTATGTCCTGTCTTACCAAAGGCAGCTTCATTTCCCTGATACCTGTGAGACCTGTGCTAGTCCCCACAGGTCAGGTGTTATGAATTCCTAGAATAAGATGGAAACATCAGTTTTCCACTGATGACTAATTATTTGGAAAGTCTATTATGTAGCTCTGTCTATCCTCCAACTCAGAGATCCACCTGCCTCTGCCTCCCAAGTGCTGGGATTAAAGGTATGTGCTACCACACCCAGCAAGACTTTTTTTTTAAGCATTAGCTCATATTTTTTGTGAGCCACAGTCTACATGACCAACCCATGGTTAGCTAACTCTTGCCTCTGGTTTCCCCCAGGCCACACTAAGAAGGCCTATTGATGGCAAGCCTGGACCTATACCAGTTAAAAGCATAATTGACTAGGTGTATTAATCCATTTTGCAATGCTATAATGAAATAACTGAGGCCAAGTAACTTTATAGCAAAGAGAGGTTTACTATGACTTATCCTTCTGAAGACCAATAGCAAAGAGCTTGCATTTGGTGATTGTCTATTTGCTAACCTCTTGGTGGTCTCAAGGTGGTTCAGTCTTGACATGGGTTCAGTCTTGATATGCTGTGGGGAGGGGGAGAAGAGGAGAAAAGAGGGAAGAGAGGAGAGAGGGGAGGGGAGGAGAGGAGAGGAGAGGGGAGGGGAGGAGAGGAGAGGAGAGATGTCCTGGCCTCTCTCCCTCCTCTTATAAAGCCCTTGGTTACTCACTCATGGAATTCCACCCTAATGACCTCATCTAGGTTCTCAACAGCTCCTACAGACCCCACCTATAGACACCAGATTTGGATTAAGTGTCTACTCTCTTAATACCTCAAATTTTCAATTAAATTCAGCACATGAGGCTTAAAGTACAGATTCAGAGATGTTCGTGGTGGCATACACAATACCAGCCCTTGGGGAGGCTGAGGTAGGATTACCAAGAGTTTGAAGCCAGCCTGGGCAATAAAGTGAATTCCAGGCCAGCCAGAACTACGTAGCAAGACCTTGTCGAGAGAGAGAAACAGGGGAGGGGGGAGGAAAAAGAAAAGAAGGAAGAAGGAAGGGAGAAAAGGTAAAGAAAAATATGACATATTCAAACCATACCCAAGCCACAGCACTAGTTATGAAAGTATTTCATCTACCTGAGCACACAGAGCAAGCAAAGCTGTGGTCACTGCTAGTGTGTTCTCCTCCAGCGAGCCTATGGCATTGTAAGAAAGCAGTTGTCCTGGCTCTTCTCCCTTGTCTCTCACTGACAGATGGACATCAATCAGGAAGAGACCTCGAGTCCCACCACTTGGTCTGATACTCTTTCGATCCTCATTCTGTTTGAAGCAGTCAGCTGTGGATAAGACCCAGGTTTTTAATCTGGTCATTTCTATTACATTTTTTGAGTGTGATACACTCTTTCACAACGAGCAATCTCTTTGGGACAGTCACTGGTGGTCTCTTACCTGACGTGACTTTAACTCATGTCTTCAGCTACTCTAAACGCACAGAGTGAAGACACACAAGAACTTTTCATCACTCTGTAGGGTTAGTCTACTTTTTTTCAAGTCTATGTTAGATTTGTGTGTTTGTGCTGGCTAGTTTCTATGTCAACTTGACATGAACTGGGGTCATCTGGGAAGAAGGGATCTTAATTGAGAAAATGCCTCTAGAGGATTGGTCTGTAGACAGGTCTTGGGGGTATTTTCTTGATTGGTGATTGATGTGGGAGGGCTCAGCTCACTGTGGAAGTGCCCCCCCCCCATGGAGGGGCAGGTAGTCCTGTGATATAAGAAAGCAGATTAGACAAACCAGGGGGGAGTCAAGCCAGTAAGCAGCACTCCTCCATGGCCTCTGCATCAGTTCCTGGCTCCAGGTTCCTGCTCTGACTTCCCTGGATGATGGATTATAAACTTCAAGATGAAATCCTTTCCTCCTCAAGCTGCTTTTGGTCATGGTGTTTTTATCCCAGCACTAGAAACCCCAAAACAAATTGGTACCAGGTCGTGTAACTTTGTTGTGACAGACCTGACCATGTGTTTGAGGGAGGATTGTGGGAGGAGCTTAGAACATTGGGCTAGAAAAGCCAATAAGTGCTCAGAGCTCAGCAGGCTGTTTTCGAGGAGTTTCAAAAATAAGAGAATTGAGAGAGATACAGTCGGTGGAGACCTGTATTGGGAAGCTTCAGAGGGAAGTTTGAGAGTCCTTTAAAGATTATCCAAGCCGTTTGCTGTTTTAAGAACCTGTGGTTTTGGCCAACTGTGATTAACAAGAGACCAGAACCACTAAAGTGAAACATTTGCTTTGCTGGGACAATCGATGCTGGTCAGCTGGAGCTGAGAATCAGCTGTAATTAAGAAAAGACCAGCATCACTGAGGTGAACTTTTCTGGGAAGCGTTTTCTCAGGGTCAGCACACAGCAGCTGTGGTCCAGAGGGGCCTAAGGCTGTACCTTTTGCTAGCAGCTGAACTTGGTAATGGGTAAGAGTTTTCTAGGTGGTACTGCTTTTAAAAGCATGAAGGGATTATGGAGAACCACTGAGGCTTGGTACCATGTGCCTTGGTTGGCAATCCTGAAGAGAGGCTGGGAGAGGCCATCGGTGAAGGTATACCCTCAGTTGTGGTAGAAGGCCGTCTATTGAAGGGGTCATGGAGAGAAGTTGTGGCTTGGTATCATGTGACAGGGTCAGAGTCCCTGGAGAGAGCTGAGGAGGGGGGTATTGGTGAAGGTGCAGTCCAATTGCAGAGACCCCAGAATTTTGGAGATGCCAGTACCATGGATGGCTGGCAAGGACAGCAGCAGGTGTGGTGTGGAGCCTGAGCCTATAAGACAAGCTTTGTGTGCTGTGAATGGCAGACCTGCAAAAATGGAGGCGTCAGGGCCCTTTGGAGCCCAGAAGGTTGTGAGTGAATCCCAGGCACTGAAACTTTTGTACTGTTGAACTTCGACTTGGTTTAATTTGATTATAGCTGTGTCCTGATTCTTCCTTCTTAGAGTGAGAAAGTCTTTAATTTATTCTGACTTAACAGGTGCCCACAGTTGAGAGGCTTTGAAACTTTTAAAGAGATGGAATTTTAGAGAAACTTTGCAGTTTTAGAGAGACTCTGGATATTTTAAAAAGACTAAACTTTTAAAATGTTAAAACGTTTAAAAAACTGTGGGACTTTTAAAAGTTGGGATGTTTTATATTGTCATATTAACATAGCATCTTGGGGACAACAAAAAAATATTATGGGTTAATGTGGGGGACCTACCCATTTCTCTGTGGGAGGCCAGCTCCCACGTTTTCCCCAGGGTACTCTTGAGGAGGGAGGAGGGAGAAATATTTAGATAGAAGGTAAGAGGGGAGAGAAACAAATAGAAACACAGGATAGCCTGGGGAGGGCCTGGATCATATCCACCAGCCCCTCCTGCATCTGCTAAAGGGCCTTTTATAGGAATGCCAAGGGGTGGAGTAAAAAACCTCCCCCTAGCACAGCCAAATACAGACCCTTCCAATCACCTGGTAACCACACACTTGGTCAAGCAATCCTCTAATGCAGCCCTGCTGGGTAAAGCAAGCTCAGCTCTCACTAGGAAACCTTTGTGGGCCTCCACAGCTTAATAAGCAATGTGTTTATGTGTTGAGCTGACAGAGTCAACTTGACATAAGCTGGGATCATCTGGAGGAAGGGATCTTAATCAAGAAAATGCTTCCATAGAATTGGCGTGTATGCTAGTCTGAAGGCGTTTTTCTTGATTGACGGTTGATGTGAGAGGGGCAGTGCCATTCCTGGGCATGTGGTCCTGGGTTGTATATGAAAGCAGCCTGAACAAGCCATGAGGAGCAAACCAGCAAACACGGATTCTCCACGGCCTCTGTCTGCATCCGTTCCTGGCTCCAAGTTCCTGCTCTGGCTTCCCTGGATGATGGACTACAAGCCGTAAGGTGAAATAAACTCTTTCCTCCTCAAGTTGCTTTTGATCATGGTGTTTTACCACAGCAATGGAAACCCCAACTAAGACCGTGTGTATCTGGTCTGGCTTTATTTGGTTTGGTTAAGTACGATGATTAACCTTTGACAGGAACTGAACTTGAGTGAGCAGCATCACACACCCTAGAATATGCCATGTGGTCCCATGTTCGTGCAGCCACCACGTGACAGAGCAAGGCGTGAAGCCAGGCTGTATCTGTGCCACTATACAACCCTGGAAGGTCACAGCACAGCCAGCTGCTGACCATGAATATGCTCCAACCAAGAGGACTGAGGTAAACAGAGAAGATGCGTGAATGATAGAGAGGAAGGACCAGGCACTGTTGTGAGTGATAGTAGAATGGGCAGCTGTGTGGTTCCCTGCCACTCCGGGAAAAGAAAGAATCTGGGGAAGAAGAACATTCAACAGCTGAGCAAGTTTAAGGACTGAAAAGAATCCCGTGGGGCCTGTGGGTTCCCAGGTCAGTAGACTTCTGGAAGCTGGAAAGGGACAGGAAAACATTTGCCCCAAAGGAGACGGGAAAGCTCAGTGCCACCCCTCTCGTGCTGTGCTGTCATGGAGGCAGCTTGGAAGGACACTGATGAAACGGGGAGCAACGGACCAGAGGTTGGGAGAACTCACCATCTTTGCACCAGTGGCCTCCGGGTGACCTGTCCCCGCTCGGACAATGGTTTTGCAGCCACTGAGTGAGCACCAAGGTGTGGACCCAGCCGCAGCCCCTCTCCCACAGGTAACTCCCCTGCTGGCACCATCCGACAGGTCAGCAATTGGAGCAAAATGATTGAGGAGTGAGCAAGACGGGACAAACAGTCTCCGACCATCTATGAAAACTCTCCAAACACGTATGTCTTCCAAGATGAGACCTAAGTACTGAGGCCCGACATGGGAAATGATCATCAGAAGATGCCCCACTGCAGGAGCTTGTGGTGTGGCTCCACAGTAGAGCATTGGCCTAGCATGCAGGAGGCCCCCATGTCAGTTCCCAGCACTGGGGATGGTGGGGGGGAGGGGTGAAACCAGAACCAAAGTACCATGACAGAATCAAATGAGAATAAGAATAGATGTGGTTAAAAAAAAAAAAGACTGGGGCTAGAGAGGTAGTTCAGTGGTTAAGAACACTTCCTCTTGCAGAAGACCCAGGTCCAGTTCCCAGCACCCACATGGCTATTCTCAATCATACATAACTCTGGTTCCAGAGATCCAAAACTCTCTTCTGACCTCTGTGGCCACTAGGCATGAATATGGTGTACATATATACATGCAAACAAGACACTCATATACTTAAAATGAATAATAAATGAATCTTTAAAAATGTTTAGCAAAGAAAAACCCGCAAGGACTGTTATTTACTTCACAGCACACTTAGCACTAATAGTATCGTGAGGGGAAGGGATGGTCTCGAACTGAAGTCAGTTCTTTCTCTGACAAACAAGGAAATGAGATCCTGCCCACTGAGGTGGTGACTCCGTGTGTCTAGGGGCCAATGAAACCATCCAGGGCTTCAGGTTCCCTGAGGAGGTCTAGGAGGAACCAGGGCATCTTTAGGGCAGTAAGACCGATCTGGGCAATGTGGCCAGGGAGAAAAAGAAGTAGCCAGAGAAGGATGAGGACTCCAGGGGCCAGCCACCCAGCTACACACAAGCCATGGAATAAGAAACAAAGAAAGGTGTACAGGAATAGAAAAGGAAAAGCCCAGAGGCAAAAGATAGATGGGATAATTTAAGTTAAGGAAAGCTGGCAAGAAACAAGCCAAGCTAAGGCCAGGCATAAGTAAAGATAAGCCTCCATGTGTGATTTATTTGGGAGCTGGGTGGCGGGCCCCCCAAAAGAGTAAAAAACAACCAACACTGGCCAACAACTCAAAAAGAAGTATCCTCTACCTAGCACAAGGCTTTTTATTGAATAGCCTATCATTGTCTCAATTATAGGGTAAGTCCATTTAAACTCTTTTTATATGTGTATGTATTTTAGGAAGTGTCTACAGTAGCAATGTTTTCAAAGGTCCTTAGTGTTACCCCTCCCCAAACTTCCTCCACTATTCTGCCTTCAGATCCCTTAACCCATTTAACCCTTCTTGTCCCATTATTTCCCCCTTCTCCTTTATCACCCGGGTTCTATCCCCCTTCCTTCAAAATCTCCCCTGTTGCCCCTGTATTAGTCAGGCTTCTCTAAAGGAACAGAAATAAAGGAATATATGATGTGTGTGTGTGCGTGCACGTCGGCATTATATAGAGACTCTGGTACCTGCCCAGCCCATGAGGCTGATCCCAACAGACCCAATCTGGTGCTGAAGGCCTGGAGGACTTCCAGAGAGCTGCTGGTCTTCAGGCTGTGTTGGAATCCCGGAGAATTGGTTCTAATGTCAGTGAAGGGATGCCATAGCAACAGGAAAGATGAACTTGCCAGCAGGAATGAAAGCAAGCAGACAGAGTGCAAAGCTTCCCTCTTCTGTGTCCTTTGACCTGTGTGGCCATTGGGTGAATCTTCCCACTTCAAATAATCTGATGAAGAAAATCCCTGGAAATCATGCCCAGCGGCATGCATTTTAGTTGATTCCAGATCTGGTGAAGCTGACAAACCATATTAGTCATTACAGCCCCTTCCTAGTTTTCTAATCTCTATGGGTACTAAGTACCCATAACATGTATTGGAGTATTTATTTCATCTATCAAATCATGATGTTTCTCAAAAGGAAAGAAATGCATTGAAGTATTCGGGAGCTGTTATTTGCCTTTGAAACCTCTGACATGGGTTGGGGGCATGGCTAGCTAATCTGGGGGTGCAGGCAGTAGCTACTCTTCCCTGGTCAGCAGCACATATGACATCATCACAAGAGAGTTCTGATTAATTCTTGTGTGGTGCCTGGGAGGGACTCATTGTAAGAAAGGTGAGCAGGTGCTGGTCCACAGTGTGGAAACTTGACTTCTGGAGAAGATGCATTTTATAGGCCCTTCTGAGAGCAGACAGTATGTTCGGAGTCTCCACAGAGAGACAACAAGAGAAGCATAAGTCAGAGCTCACATTTACCAAAGCCCACTGTCCTTTCTCACCTGGAAAGAGAGGTCCCTGGAAGTAGGTGACCTGCAGAAATGTGTAAATGTCCGTCTCGCCAGTACAGGAGTGAAGCAATACAGCAGGACAGAGCAACCCAGCCAGGCCTGGGCAGGACCCACAGAGCAGACGCATTAAGCAGTACTTACCCACCCCCGCACCTCCGAGGCCAGAAGAAACAAACCACAAGCTTCCAAGTATGCTGGGAAGGAAGCCTGGGATGCAGCCAAAGCCAGCATTGCCCTGAAGACTGAGTGGCTGTCATGAAGCGATCAGCCATTTGAGGTGTGGGACAATAAGTGTGTGGAGACAGACACCTGTACTCACTGTTGACTCAGCCATTATTGGAATCGGTAGTCACGTGTCCCAGATTCTGAGATCTGCTTACAGACTCGTCCTCGGGGGCTCATGGCCTCCAGCAGGAGACAAACGAAGTAGCCACCTGTGGCACACAGTGGTTCTCTTTATCCCAGGAGGGACGAGTTCCAAGACTTTCCACAATGCCCAAAAGATAGAGCCACGCCCCATAGACACTTGCTTTTCTTTATGCAAATGTCGCTATGACAAAGTTTAATCCATCTACTAAGTACAATAAGTGAGTAATATTGCGAACTGTAATAATATAGTGTAATAAAAGCTGTTTTTAAATTGTGTATTATTTCTGGAACTCTTCGTTGAATATTTTCAGATCTCAGTTAACCATAGCTAGCTGAGTAGACAGGAAATGAGCTTGCTAATGGAGGAGACTACTGTACAGTATAAACCAACACCTGGTGGGCACAGGGTAGTAGTCAGAGGGCAGTGGAAGGGCACCTATAGAGAGATCAGCAGAGCCTGGCACCCCTCAGGCCTCTTTTGTAGAACTCACTAAAAAAATTAAAATGTAGGCTACATTAATGTTTTTAAAGCAATGGCCATTTTGAGGTTTGGTTTTTTGTTTGTTTTTTTTTTTGTTTTTGTTTTTGTTTTTTTTTTGGTTTTGGTTTTGGTTTTGGTTTCCTACCCTTGGAAAGTATCACATTAACGTTTCATCTAGAACAAATATGAAATACCTTGTCCTCAGTTGCACCTAAATTCAACTGATAGGGATAAAGTTCTTCTCATTGACTTCTGTGACAGGTGAGGGAGTTCCCCTGCTTTTCAAGAAGTGTAGAAAAATGCATTTGGTCATGATGAATTTTCATTCTACAAAGAACCAGTTAAACAATGTGGGGTAATAGCCGGGTGATAGCCTTTCATTCCCGTAGTTGTGGAGGGGGTGGCTACGTAGTTCTTCCCCCGACAGCATACTGAACATCAGCTGCCTCATGAGCGGCACACTCAGATTACTTACAGAGAGGCAATTCATCTAATCTGCCTGCTATGCCTAATGGCCAGGCTTATTTAATATTCATGTCCATTTCCGTCTTTTTGCCTGATGATAGTTTCTCAGATGTGAAGATACCCCACATGTGGTGGTTTGAATGAACACGGCCCCCACAGGCCCACAGGGAGTGGCACTCTTAGGAGGTGAGGCCTGGTTAGAGTAGGTGTGGCCTTGTTGGAGGAAGAGGGTCCTGCGGGTGGGCTTTGAGGTTTCAGGAGCTCAAGCTAGGCCTAGTGTTACTCTTCTTGCTGCCTGATGATCCAGATGTAGAACCCTCAGCTACTTCTCCAGCATCACGTCTGCCTGTGTGCCACCATGCTACCCATCATGACGATAATGGATTAAACCTCTGAATCATAAGCCAACCCCAATTAAATGTTTTCCTCTGTAAGAGTTGCTGTGGTCATGGTGTCTCTTCACAGCAATAGAACACCGACTAAGACACGGTGTTAGGGCTCCTATAAGGTAACGGCAAGGCCTGGAGGGTAAACCTCAGTGATCTGACATGCAGGTGACAAATTGGGGAGTTTCCTGTCCACGTAACCTCTGTCCCTTGGAGGTCCTTTCCAGGGGTGGCTGCAGGGAGGCAGCCTCACCTGGGGCTGTAGCATCAGAGAAGATATCTTGATTCTGCTGACAGTAACCACCCTTGGCCTCTCTAACCCATCCCTACAAGTCATCCTAAGTGCAAACTTTCCAGACTTTATCCCAGTGCAGCCAAACTTTCCTTTAGGAAAATGGGCAGTGGATCTCCAGAGTCATCTCGCAATTCTTGTACTCATTTCCTCTCTGCTGCCATCAGAAAACACCATAGCCAAGGCAACTTAGAGAGGGAGGAGTCCGTGACGCCAAGGACACGAGGTGGCACTCGGCAGACACGGTGGCAGGAGTGGGAAACTGAGAGCTCGCAGCCTGAGAGGCAAGAGGGAAGCAGAGAGACCTGGAAATGACGCAAGGTTTTTAATACCAAAGCCCCCCCCTGCCCTCCAGGTGATGTACTACCTCCAACAAGATTGCACCACCTAAACCTCCCCAAACACTGCTACCCACTGGGGACCGAGTATTCAAGTACCCGAGACTATGGGAAACATGTCTCCTTCAGATCACCGCAACCGAAGACGGACACCACATCAGAAAAGGATAGGCAGTGGTACTCCAAGCCAAAGCAGCTGGTAAATAAGCAGGCTTAGCTATTCTAACATCTAACAAAGTAGACTTAAAACCCAGCTAGACAGAAAAGATAAGATGGCTTCATACTCCTTAAGGGAACAGTCCATCAAAAAGATACTATAATTCTAAATACATACACCAAACACAGGTGCATCGAATTTCATAAAGCAAGTACTAGTAGATGTTAAGTCACAGATTAGCCCCAACTCAGTAATAGTAGGTGACTGCGATACCCTACTCTCACCAATAGATAGCTTATCTAGGCAAAAAGTGAACAGAGAAAAATTGGCATTAGAGGACACCAAACCAAACGGACTAACAGATACATAGACCATTCCACTCAAAGACTAGAGAACACACATTGTTTTCAGCAGTTTGTGGAACTTTCTCCAAATAGATCACATATTAAGACACAAATCAACTCTTAACAAATATAAGGTTAAAATAGCATCTTGTGGGGGCTGGAGAGATGGCTCAGAGGTTAAGAGCACTGACTGCTCTTCCAGAGGTCCTGAGTTCAATTCCCAGCAACCACATGGTGGCTTACAACCACCTGTAATGATATCTGGTGCCCTCTTCTGGCCTGCAGTCATACATGCTGTATACACAATAAATAAATAAATCTTAAAAAAAAAAGAAAAAAGAAAATTTAAAAAAAAATAGCATCTTGTATTCTGTCTACCCAAATTGGAATAAAGTTTAATATTAACAACAAGAAAAGCTACAGAAAATACACAATTTCCTGGAAACTGAACAACACATTATTGAATGATGACTGAGTCACTGAGGAAATCAGGTAGGAAATTTTAGAAGTTTCTAGAATGAAACAAATGAAAACACAACATCCCAAACCTGTGGGGCACAAAAAGGCAACCCTAAGAGGAATGTTTATAGCTCTAAGTGCTTATGTCAAAAGAGCAGAGAGGGCCAGGGAGGTGGCTCATCGGATAAAGCACCTGCCACGCAAGTTTGATGACTTGAACATAATCTCTGGAATACACATAAAGGGGGAAGGAGGGAGCCGACCACACAAATTTGTCTTCAACTTTACACATGTATGCCATAACACGTGTAGGCCCCCAAACACCACACACACACACACACACACACACCACTAATAATAATAATAATAATAATAATAATAATATTTTTAAATCAGCGAGAACTCAAATAAATGATGATGTTAATGACTTAATGACTTTGAGTCTTTAGAAAACTAAGAACAAATCCAAAAGCAGTACAAAGAGATAACTAAGATCAGGGTAGAAATTAATGAAATGGGAACAAAAATACAAAGAATCAGTGAAATATGTCAAAAAAAAGAATCAATGAAATGAAGAGATGGTTCTTTGGAAAGATAAAATTGGCAAACCCTTAGACAAATTAGCCAAAAAGAGAGAAAAGATCCAAATTAGTAAAATCAGAAATTAAAAAGAAGACATTATAACAGATAACAAGGAAATTCAGAGAGTCATATGGACATACCTTAAAAACCTGTATTTCACTAAATTGGAAAAATCTAAAAGACATGGATGAATTTCTAGATGCATGTGACCAATAAAAATCAAAACAATGTGAAATATATAATTCAAACAAATCTACAGCCATCAATGATACAGAAGCAGTAATCAAAAATCTAACAACAACAAAACAAAGCCACTGTAGCAGGATTCCAGCAGACTTTGAAAGAACTAATACCAAACTGTTCCATAAAATAGAAAATGAAAGGAAGCTCCCAAGTTCATTTTAATGAATCTAGCATCAGATAGACACAACAAAAAAGGAACAGTAGGCAGTACATGGTGCTGTCCATCTTTACTCGCAAGTACATATTAGGCAGAGGTGAGCAGACCTCTGTGAGTCTGAGGCCAGCCTAGTCTACACAGGAAGTTCCAGGCCAATCATAGCCTCTGTTGTAAAAAAAAAAAAAAAAAAAAAAGCCTCATGACCATCGATACAAAATACTTTATTCATCAGGGTCAAGTTGACTTCATTCCAGAGATTTGGGATAATCAGAATCAGTAAATGTAAATTGTCACATAAATGGACTCAAAGACAAAAATCACATGGTCATGTCCACAGAAATGGAAAGACCATTGACCAAATCCAACATCCCTTCATGATGAAAGTCACAGAGAGGCTAGGCATAGAGGGAGCACACACCAACATAAAAATATTCTATATGACAAACATATAGCCAATATCATGTGTAATGGAGAAAAACAACATTCCCACTAATATCAGCAAGAAGACAGTATCTGCTCTCCCTATTCCTGTTGAATACAGTGCTTAAAGTCTTGGGAAGAGCATTAAGAAAAGAAAAGGAAATAAAAGCAATACAGATGGAAAAAGAAATCCAACATCCCTTTTTGTGGATAATTCCATATATAGGAGACTCTAAAGATGACACTGAAGGACTCTTAGAGATGACAACCACTTTTGGCAAAGTGGCAAGATACAAAATCAACATACAAATAATCCATTACCTTTCTATAAACCACAGACAAACATACTGAAAAAAGAATCCAGGGAGAAGTCCCATTCACAAGGACCACAATAAATTTTTTTTAAAAATCAGCTATCTGGAGATACACGGAAGCAAGGAAGTGAAAGACCTCGACAGTGAAAACTTTGAGATACTGAAGAAAGAGGGGAGGATAGGAAGACCTCCCGTGCTCACAGATCAGAATTAATACTGTGAAAATGCCCATCCTACCAAAAGCAATCCCAACCAAAGCTCCAGGACCGTTCTTCACAGACATAGAAAAGGTCATTCTAAATTTTATATGGGAGCACAAATACTGATGATAGCCAAAGCAATCCCAAGCCAAAAGAATACAGTAGAAGGGGCCACCATACCTGATTTCAAGTCATACTACAAAATCATAGTAATAGAAACAGTATGTGTCACAAAAACAAACAAATCAGTGGGATAGAGCAAAGGACACAGATGTAAGTCCACACATCTTCCGCTACCTCATTTTTTTACAAATATGCCAAAATGTACAGCAGAGAAAAGTCAGTATCTTCAACATATGGTATGGGGGAAATTGGATATCAGTATGTACAATAGTTAAACCAGATCTTTCTCTCTCACACTGTGTAAAACAGCCCCAACTGGATCAAGAACCTCAGATAAGACTTGATACTCTAAAGTGCTGGAGGACACAGTATGGGCTTCCACATAAAGGCACAGATCAGCACATTGTGAACAGGACTCCAGTAGCACATTCAGCAAATGGGACCCAAGAAGCTGAAAAGTTTCTAGACAACGTAGGAAACGGAATTGAGTGAAGAGGAAGCCCATGGACTAAGAAAAAATAATCTTTGTCAGCTGTACATCTGACAGAGAATTAGGGCTTAAACTATGAAAAGAACTTTTTAAAAATTTCAAGAGAAGGGCTGGAGAGATAGCTCCGCAGTTAAGAGCACACTGACTGCTCTTCCAGAGGACCTGAGTTCAATTCCCAGCACTCACATGGCAGCTCACAGCTGTCTGGAACCTTAGTTTCAGGGGACCTGACACCCTCACTAGGACATACATGCAGGCAAGACACCAATGCTCATAAAATAAAATTTTTAAAAAATAAAGTGATTTTTTTTATTTCAAGAGAGTAAACTGCCCTCTTGAAAATTGACTATGTAGTTAAACAGAATTCTCAAAAGAAGGAAGACAAATGGCTAGTGAACACTTCAAATGTGTTCACAACATCCTTAGCTATTAGGGAAATGCAGATCAAAACCACCTCACCCCGGGCTGAATGGCCAAGAATACAGATGGCAATAGATGCTGGCATGGATGTGGAGAAAAGGACTGCTGTCCTTTTTTCCACATCAGTCACTGCTGGTGGGGTGTAAAGTAGTACAACCACTTTGGAAATCAGTTTGGAGGTTTTTCACAAACCTAGAATGATCCAGCTACATTGCTCCTGGGTGTATGCTAAATTTCACTACAGAGACACTTGCTCATTCATCAGTGTTCATTGTTGCTCTATCCACCCAATGGAATTGGCTTATACGTCCACCAGCTGAAGAACAGATCATGAAAATGTATATTTACAGCACAGAATTTTATTCAGTATAATGAAGAATGAACTTATAGAAGTTATAAGAAAATGGATGGAAGCCAGGCAGTAGTGGTGCATGCCTTTAATCCCAGCACTCGGGAGGCAGAGGCAGGTTGATCTCTGTAAGTTCAAGGCCAGCCTGGTCTATAGCGTGAGTTCCAGGATGGCCAGGTTGGCCAGGGCTGTTACACAGAGAAACCCTGTCTCAAATAACCAAAAAAAAAAAAAAAAAAATGGAAGGAAAGGAAGAAAAGGAAAGTAGCAACCTGGAAACGACAACCGGACCATGGCAGTAGAGGAGGTCTTAAATGGGGAGGGATGCTGGGGGTGGTACAGTTTAGAGAGGATGGGTGAGTAACGGAGTGTAGGGTTTAATCAGTGAGATGTTGAAAGGATAAATGGCCCGGTTGGGTCGGCAGAAGAGTCACGGCCACGGCAGAACCCAATATTAGTTTTTAGAGCTTTAATGGAGAGAAAGGGGTTGGGGGGAGCCAGGCCTGGCAGAGGGAACAGAGCAGGGACAGAGAGAGGAAACACAGCAAGAGAAGCACAGAGAGAGAGAGCATAGGGGTCCGTGTGTGGCTTTTTATTTTTTTTTTTTTTTTTTGGTTTTTTGAGACAGGGTTTCTCTGTGTAGCTTTGCGCCTTTCCTGGAACTCACTTGGTTGCCCAGGCTGGCCTCGAACTCACAGAGATCTGCCTGCCTCTGCCTCCCAAGTGCTGGGATTAAAGGCATGCTCCACGGGACGCAGTTGCCGGCTGATGACGTAAGGCGCCAGACAAGACCCCCCCCCCAGCTGTGCATGTACAGATTCCTAACAGATGTAATCCAAATAAGGATGTACAAAGGAATCACGTAGAAGCCCACAACTCTATAAGCTAATTTTAAAACATAACTTTAAAAAGACTTCAAATGGGGCTGGGCATGGTGGCGCACACCTTTAAGCCTAGCACCCGGGAGGCAGAAGCAGGCAGATCTCTGAGTCTGAGGCCAGCCAGGGCTACATAGTGATTCCCTGTATCAAAAAAAAAAAGAGGAAGAGGGGACTTTAAATAGAGCTATCCTGCATGGGTGAATAAAATCAGTCCCAGAAGCCATGGGTTATTGAAAATCCTAGTATCGGGCTTAGAACCCAGGAGTTGGCTAGAATGGACTCAGAACCACCCCATCCCACCCACCCCACCCACCACCTACCCCCGGCCCCAACTATACAGGTTAGGGCCACTCCCTTTGGTTGCCTGGATGGTAAGACCATATTGCTGAAAACACCATATTCCTTGGTTGTAGACTACAACACGACTGTGTTGAAACCGAGCTGGGAGTTGGAATTGATGCTGGCTAGTCTTCCTAATGCGGTAAGTTACTATGCAGGCAGCCGGGGGTGGAGGGGGTGGGGGAATCAGCAATGGTCTTTCCTGTCTTTGGATCTTGCCTGCTACAATACCAATTTACCAGACAAGAGGCCCTCCCTCGCCGAGTAGTGGCGCAAACTGTTGTAGGGGCAGCCAACTGATTTTTTTTTTTTTATTTCTACTTTTTATTCTTTGTGGTTTCAAGGACACTTTATTTAAAACCGGGGTGACAGGTATTGCAGGAGGAACGAGGAGAACAACTTAACACAAAGCATGCAGTAGTCCCCCAAGTGAAAAACAAACGCAGTGCGAGAAGCTATGTCTCACAAATACACAAACTGCGGGCCTCCACTGTTTACATCTGAACCTTACACAGTAGCATCCCAAGTCAGCACTTAAGCTAGTGTTACTAGTATTTGTTACAAAAGGTTAAAGCTACAAACTTCACATTTGGAAATTGTACAGAAGCAACAGCATTTAAGACCCCCCTCCCCCCACCCCCACCCCCGGGCGCCGCCCCCATTGGCCTGAGTACAGGCTGAAGGAAGAGCTCCTGCCCCAACACAAGGAAAAAACATGGATTCCAAAGACAATGAATGTCATTCTAATAAAAAAATACAATGTGCTTTTTTTTAAAGGGTGAGGTAGGGTGAGGGGTGTGGTGTGGGCAGGAACAATTTCCTCCTAAGTAAAAGGCTGCAGTCATTAGAGGCTCATGGTCTGCTGGGAGGGACGGTGTATAAGAATGAGGAATGAGATTTGAATCCAAGTACTGTCGTATTCTCCTGGCATGATGCTGAGGAACAGACTTTACCCAAGCCTCCATTTCCTGCTCTGTAACATGAAAAGAAACCTGTATCTCCCAGAGCCGTCAAGTTTGGGTAGAAAGGGGGCTGTTCAGATCAAGCACGGGAAAACAAAGTTTTGCCTGAAAATATTCTGCAGCTGTGAACCAACTGATTTTTTTTTTCAGTTTTTTTCGAGACAGGGTTTCTCCGTGTAGCTTTGCACCTTTCCTGGATCTCGCTCTGTAGACCAGGCTGGCCTTGAACTCACAAAGATCTGCCTACCTATGCCTCCCAAGTACTGGGATTAAAGGCGTGCGCCACCACCGCCCAACTGATTTTTAAAAATTGAATCTGAGGTCTGCTCCATAGAAAGGACTTCAGGACTTGTAGTGTGGACCTGGTCACAGGCTCATGACTTGGGAGGTCATAAGCATGAGGGGTCAACCTCTAGCTTTTGTTTTGTTAAAGTGACGTGACAAACTGTCTCCTAAATATTTATATTTATACCCACAGACTAGTACTGTCTTCAGTCTTGATCAAAGAAACTTCCCTTTGCAGCAAATGATGGTTAATATAGAGACTCGTGGCTGGTCAAGGTGCTAAGAAAAAGTGAATGTTGAGTGCTCAGTCCTAAAAGTGACAGCTGGGTCACCTCCTCAGGGAACATTGCAGAAGAGAGCACAGGAAGGACCCGGAATGCTGTCTCGTGGTCATGGAATAGCTGTGGCACTCGTGAACTCACAACAGCTGTGGTTTCCTTCGTACGACCTGCACAAGACTGAGCCCACAAACATGCAGTCGTAGATAAGGAGAGGTTTGTGGGTCATGCCAAAGGGTGCTAATGGTAGCCTAGGGCGGGGCGGGAGAGGGGGGGTCTTTGTCTTTAGGGAAGTAGCCACTGGTGAGCTACTCATACTCCTGTGGATATCTAAGGGGCCCTGGTTAAATCCAGTGTGTCATAAAGAAAAAAAAAAATGAGATGGGGATTCCCTGGGAGGAGGAATTGGTATCGACTGAAGGGGGATAATAAAGGATATGGGAAGAGTGTATTATAAACATACATGAGATTGTCAAGGAATAATTTGATTAATAATTAATTTTTTAGAAGAAAGTAGCAGGAGACAGAGGGAAGAGAGGTCCCGCTGAGGAGCCCTGAAGGGTGCCTGCTCCGCCTTCTGCTCTATCTTGCCTTAGCAGAGATGCTCGACGTCTGGCTCACAAATGGGTTATCCCTCAAAATATCCACAAGGTGGTGCTGTTGCACAGAGAAACAACTCTTTTGCGCACCTCTGGCTAGAAGAAACTTCACAATCTACCAAGCGCACCTGGGCCTTTTGTGTGATCCAGTGGCCGCCCCATCCAAGTTCATGCTCTATCTGAGGGGATCACAGGTGCCTATCATTGTGACAAATACCTGAGAAAATCAACATAAGGTACTAAGAGTTTATTTTGGTGCCTAAACAGGCTTTGGTCTGTGGTTAGTTTTGTTTTTAGGCCTTTGATGAGGAAAGATTAGGGACAGGAGCAGAGACCCTTATCTCATGACAACCACAGGCAAAGACACAGGGAGACCCAAAGGGGCAGGGACAAGATACCCTTTGAGGACATGCTCCTTGTGATCCACTTCCTCCAGCTACCTCCACATCCTAAAGTTTCCAGTACCTACAAAAATAATGCCTTCAACTAGGGACTGAGTCTTCAAACCCAGGAGTCTATGGGGCATTTTGCAATCAAACCATAGCTAGGGTAAGCTAGCTCCGTCACACCTTTTTCTGCGTGAAGGGAATTGCTTCACATCCCAAGTGCTCCCTGCAGGGTTGCTCAGTGAGAGCCCAGCTAGGCAGAAGGGCCAGAAGCCTGAGCTAGACATAGCACACCAGCAGCTTCCCATCCTCCCATGAATGTGCTTTCTCCTGGAAATACGTCTTCTAAAAAATAATAAAAAAAAAATTAAAACCACTCAAGATACGTGTCCACATGGTTCTGCACATTCCTGGACATTCTGGTCCACCCTACAAACACCTCTGTCCTAGAAGAGTTTTTCGGCCCCACATACAAGGACGGGGAGAGAGGTGACCTCAGCATCCTCAAGGACTTGTCCAAAGGCCATGTATCTTTCTAGAAGCTCTGTGGTCTCCTGGTGCAAGTGACTTGGGGAAAAGAAGCAGTGTGTCTCTGCGTGAATGGGTCAGGTCACAGAGTGTGGGTTAAATCAATCCAGTCACTCTGGAACTGGGAGCTCTGGCCCAGGTGAGTTCCTCTCAGGGAGCAGTGTGCTCTGGGAGAAGATAGAATAGCTTGCATTCTGCATAGCACAGGTGCTCTGTGGGCAGCTTAGGACCCTTGTGATCCCACGGCACGTTCAATGGGTAACGTTTAGGTTCCAAGGGGAGCACACCTGACTCTGAATGGAAGGTGCTGGAGTTCTCTGGTTCACTTGGAATCATTGGTGGTCTGACAGGCTCCTAAGAGGCGTACGGGAGAGAGGGCTCATTCCAGGAGAAAGACCAGACATTCGAAGGTACCACAGCAATAAGGGAGGAGGTAAGAGGGCACATGGGACGTAGACCAGTGTGGTAGTTTAAATAACTTTTCCTTTAAGTCCTATTTAGTTTTGGAGGCTGAAAGTCCAAATAGCACGATGTCATCTCTGATGAGGACATTGTGTCATATGGCATCATGACGGAAGAATGTGAGGAAGGAAAAACTACAGGAAGAGAAAGAGAGCTGTAGGGGAGCAGGGAGAGTCAGGGCGGCTTTCTCTAATTCTCCAGTCTAGTGAAAACTAACTGGAGTCCCGTGAGAACTGCTTAATAATCCCTTCCAAAGACTATGCCACCCATGACCTTCCACTAAATTCCACCTCTTAAAGGCTCTACCACCTCTCACAAACCCATACCAAAGAGCGTGAGCCTTTCTGAGGGAGACATTCAGACCATGACTATAAGTAGAGCATCCTTGACTAGCTTTGGACATAGACTAGATGAGATAACAGAGTCCTGTGGCTACATAAGAGACTCTTGTCCTTAGCAAGTATGATACGGAGAGAGGCAGAATGTCACACCCTCCTCTCAGATAGTTCAGGGGAAAATGTATGATTATGAAAACAGACAAATGAAGTGTTTCCAAATGCTAATAACAGTCAGAGCATGCGGATGTGGAGTGCAGAGGAAACCTTCCAGTCTTTTTGCAGCATCCCCATAAGCTTGACATTATTTCACATTTAAAATGCACTTGTGATTGTTGCTGACTGGTCATCTGGGGGCTTCCATACATACTCACTGTGTGTGGTTTAACAATCTCTACAGATGAGAAAAACCGCTTTCTTCCAAACAGTAATGACAAATGCATACTTTAAACTGGGTATATTTGTTTGGAGTCAGTGTCTAATAGTCCTGAGTCGTCTGTCATCTCCTCTCTTGACTTCTCAACACTGGGGTCTCATAAACAAAATGTCTATCCCACCATCTTCTCTTGGTTGTGTTCTCTTTACCACCCAACTGGCCTTGGGCTCTCTGCAAATAGGCTCGGCTGTCTATCTGGCTTTGCATCTCTCCAGTCTACTGGTTCATTTCCCTTCTGAGGCCACCGAGGCTGAAAATGTGCCAGGACTATCTACACAGTTGTACAGGTTTGCAACTAGACAAAGGCACTGACGAATTAGGAGCTAGGGACTGAGAACCAAGTCCTTTCCACAAGCTGGGCCATTAGCTCGGGAAGGTTCTGTTCGGTGGAGACCCTGAAGGGAAACAACAAGCTATCTAGTGAAGAGTTATTTATAAAGGTGCAGGGAAGGCTCAGAAAACCACTGAGTGGTAGGGATGTGTCAGGGGCAGCAGCAGCAGGGAGCCCCTCTGTGCCACATTGATCAGGGATAGTTTTGAGAAAGTGCCCAGGAACCAGGACAGGGAGTCAGGGAAAGCTTCCTAGGAGACAGGGGCAGATCCCTGGAGATGGAGAGAAGGTAGGGCCTCCAGAACCTGCTGCAGCTCAGGACAGGGAAGCTACCTGTCTCTAACAAATCTCCCAACTGTGCAGCCAGGTCATGCTGCAACCTGAGCGTAGATGCCTGAGATGCCCCTTCTCCCTCCTTACCAGTGAGACCCTGCTCAAAAGGAAAGACACTCCCCTGGAACCACAAATCTGGGCTGTCGCTCCAGAGAGAATCCTCTCTTCCACACGAGCATGCCTGCAACTACAGGGAAATCTTAACTTCCTGCCTTTCCCAGCAGACAATACACACAGAGGCACACAGGCTTGCAGAGGCCTGAGCCAACCCAGCCATGAGCATGGCCCCG
>CABHPQ010165458.1:36745-58709 GCA_902168405.1 Peromyscus aztecus | reverse complement strand
TTTTTTTTTTTTTTTTTTTGAGGCAACAGAAAAATGGTGGTTATTTGAATTGGAAAGAAAATACCTCCATGTTATTGTAAGATAAACTACGTCATGGTAAATCTTGACTGGGGCTGGGTAAAGTAGGTTCTGGTGAGAGGAGCTGGGAGGATAAAGTAATGGAGAAACAGATAACTAAGTGGAGTGGGCTGTGCTTTCTAGAACAGTCCGGCAGTGCTGAGTCAGGTGGGAAGCCTCAGAAAGACTTGTGAGCTGTACACTGACTTTAATCCTTGTGATCCATTGCTTCCCCATCCCTTCCCACCACTCGTAGCCTTTCTAGAATGTGCAGTAGCCTCCATTCCAGAAAATCAGTCAAACATGGCCGGGTGACCAAATAGGGCTTTTTAATTATTATTATTATTATTATTAACTTGAGGCTTAGAATTTTTTTTATAATAATGTTAATAGCACATTACCTGCTTGAATATTGATTGACTTTATTATCTTGGCTAACTTCTGCTTCCTTTGTGGTTTCAGTTGGATAAAAATGTATACTTCCTGTCTCAGCTGTGTTTCATGTCTTTGCTTTCCCACAGCTGCTGTCTGTCATCTGTCTTCATGATAGAGGAAGCAATCACCGAGCTTTTTGTTGATGTTTTTAATGGATAGGTTAAAGTAAGATCTGGACCCACTAGTATAGCCAGTTTCTCGTGAGGCACTTGTTGGGGTGGGGAATGGTTTATACTGTAAAAGGACTAGTTTGTTCTACACTGTATTGAGTTGTTTGAGTCCTCAACTACATCTCTAACCTTGACTAGATTTTTAGATTTTCATTAGTTGTGTGAATTCGTGCCTGAAAGTTTAGATAGTTTAGTTTAATTGATCGTCTTGTTCAAAGTTGAGCAGATAGATGTCTTTCAGAAAGTGGGTTGTTCATTTGTATGCAGGTTACTACTGGTGGGTGAGTATCACATACTGTCATTGAAATGTGCCATAAAGTGTATTTCATTGCTGTAGTTAGGCTGAGCAAAAGACTCAGGAGAGCGGAACTAAGAAGAGCTAACCATCAGTTACAGGAAAATAAGTGATTTGGCAAACATGTCACATAGTAAGTGAGAACTTGTAACCAACTCCTTGCTGGTTAACATGCAATGGAGCTGCTTAGGAAAGTTGTTTGCAGCCCAATTTTTAGTCAGTAGGAAGAAAAGATAACTCTAATTGTTAAAGAAAATTTTAGACATCTCAGACACACTAAGCAACAACTCTGGCTGTCTATTTTTTCTTGTTTGCTTCATTTAGAAAGGTTTTTTTTGCAAAGTTTGGCACTTGGTTGACATAGTGGGCTAAATATTCTTCATATGGATGGGCATGGTTTGTCTTGAGCACTTGGGGCCATTAGCAGCCTAGCCTCCCTAGTCTGTATCCATCAGATACCTATATCATTCTCTCCCAATTTCTTTTTTTATGATAACCAAAAATGTCATGATGCATTGTGAGCTGTTGCCTGGAGTGTAAATTCTCTGCCAGTTGAGAACACTAATTTAAAGAATATATATGCATAATATGTTAGTCAGTTTTACATCATTATAACATTCCTACATAATCAGCTTGCTGAGAGAACAAATTTGTTTTAGCTGAGCTTCTGGAGGTTTCAGCCTATGGCCAGTTGGCCCTGTTGAGTTTTGACCTGTGGTGAGGCTGCAGGTATTGTGTGTGTATTCATGTTATGGTGACTGGGAAGCAGAACAAGAGACTCATACCCAGTCTCCTTTGAGGGTACACATGTGCTCAGTGATCTCAAGGTCCTGTAAGACCCCTACCTCCTGAGAGTTCCATAACCTACCAGTAGTGCCAATCCAGGGACCAAGCATTTAATTCTTAGGTCTTTGGATGATGTTCCAGTTCCAAACTGTAGACATAGCATAGGTCCCTTTTCCTCTAAGCATTGGGTTATTTCTTAAGCTTTCTCATCAATTTTTCCTTAGGTAGTCCTGAGCTAACTACTGGTAGTTACTGAATTATTACATGTAGAGCACCTTCACAGCTTTTTAGTGGCAAGTTTAAAGTTACTGGAGACACATGAGTGCTTCATTTCTCTGTTCTTGTATCTGTGAAGCAGAAGTAATAATCTGTCTGCTACATAGAAAGTTAATGTATAAGGTGCTTAGAATGGTTCTGGTACATAGTAAGTACTATATGTTTTTGGATGGAAAAGTTAGCCTGTAGCACTGACTAATCATTTTGTGCAACTGCCTTCTGGGCATTTGTCATTTGAGAAGTCTTACTGTCTGTCTTCAGTTCATTCCTATTGCTGTAATAAAATACCCTGAGAAAGGCAACTTAGTGGGAAAGGGGTTTGTTGTAGCTCACAATTCCATACATAGTCCATTGTGGTGATGTCACGGCAGCAGGAACTTGAAACAGCTAGTCACACCATATCCATGGTCAAGATTGAAGAACAATGAATGCATAAATGCTTGCTTGTGCTCAACTCATTCTTTACACTCTTATACAGTTCAGGAACCTCTACCTAGGGAATGGTGCTGTCTGCAGTGGGCTGAGTCTTCCCACATCAGTTAACTTAGTTAAGAGGTCACTTACAGGCCAGCTCTCTTCCTAGGTGACTGTAGGTTGTGTCAGGTTGACAGTGAAATCTTACCATCAACTGTCATATCAAACTCAACACAACTCTCTCCACAACTGTGTGAGTTTGAAGCCAGCTTGGGGTACTTGAGGCCTTGTGAGTAAATAAATAAGCTTTCTATAATTCTCTTCTTCCCATACAATTCCTTAAGCTCTCTCCTTTTCCTCATTGGAGGTGCTCCTTGTGATTCTGTCCCCCATCCCACCGACCCAGGTTCAAACTTGCAGTCATCTTTGAGTTCTAGTTTCCTTACCTCCTGGAGTATTTATACCACAATGGAAATGTTGCTTTCCTCCTGCTTTTCTTTTTTCCTCACGGATTCTGCCAGTGTTTTACTCAGACTGTGCAAATACCCTTCCAACTGGTACCTTGCCTGCACTTCTTCCAGATCACAAGAAGTATCGACCAGGCTTTAAATACTGCTCATTATTGTGATCTTGGGAAAAACGGGACGTGGATAGGAAGAAATGGCTTAGTGTAATGAATTCTGGTCCCGTTTTTTCTTCAGACTCCACGCCATCTGTCCCACCACAAATACATAGTTTGCATTGGTTCCAGATTAATATTCTTGAAAAATATTTTTATTTGGCTTTCCCTTAATTATACGCCTTAATATGACATTGTTAATTGTTTCATAAAATAACTCATCTACTTCTGTCTGTGGTGTCAGGAACAAAAACGATTAAAATCATTTGCCCATTGTCTCTAAACATGTCATATTTATTCCAGATTAAAACTACAGCAAGTTCTAGCCTCCATTGGCCTAGTTTTACTTCACTTTTTAAATGACCTTCTTGTTTGCTCTGTTGATTTCTGTTTTCTTTGAATCCAAATTATTTCTTTTTTTGGTGCTTGTAGTTTCTTTTAGTTTTGTTTTTTTTTCTGTTTCACATGTGTTAATCACTCTCGCTATATTGTGATAGAGCATGTGTCTTAACTTTTTATCTCTCACCTATCCTGTTTGTCTAGGCTGCACTGCTGCCTCAGCCTCTTGAGTTCTGGGGTTGCAGGATAGCGTCTCTACACCTGGTCATATGTATTCTACAATAGATAGGAGTATTCACAGGCAAATGGAACCTTTTTTCCCCTTTAGAGATGCAGTGAAAGCTTCCCAACACCATTTTAGAGATCTCTGCACCACATGTATGCAGTGCTTACACAGGCCAGAATAAGGCATCGGATCCCCTGAACTGCAATTATAGACAGTTGTGAGCACACATAGGGACTGGGAATCAAATTCAGGATCCCTGGAAGAGCAGCCAGGGCTCTTAATCACTGAGCTATTTCTTCAGCCCCTGGTAGTGGTGGTCTTGAAACAGGGTCGTGTGATATGTTGCTTAGACTGATGTCCAACTCCTGAGCTCAAGTGATCCTTCTGCTTCAGAGTCTAATGCTCTACTAGAAGCATGTGCCATTGTGCAGCCTGAGCAGAGTTTTACAGCATGAGCAGGAGTAACCAAGTTAAAAGTTAAAGAGAAAGGCGCGTCTTATGCAGTAGTTTCTTTGGGACATACAAGACTCGAGTTTTCGCTTCCTTTTAGTAAGTAGGCTCTTGTTAACTAAGCTTTATTAGTTATTTGGAACACTTGTTATTTAGGAGACGACAAAAGTTTTAGCAGGTTTGTAATTCGGAAAGCAAATTAGTATTGTGGGATTTATTGTATAGACTTCACTTCCTGTGATAAGGAGATAGGGAAGAGCAGAAGTTCTGTAGCATTGGGGTAAGATGATACATACCTTGTTACTCAGATTAAGTGAAGCCCCTTTAGATTTAATGCAGGTATGCCATAAGGAAAGAAAAATACTTTGCAGAATCTTGATAATGGACTTTGGAGTTTTGTTCTTTCTTAACTTTTGTTTTGCCCAGTTCCCCACTTCTGCCTCTGATAGAACCCCAGAGGTCATGCATTCTGGGCAAATGTTCTGCCACCGAACTACACCTTAGCTCCTTAGTTCTGATGGCATTTTCTTTCGTTATCCATCTCAAGTGACAGTCATGGTTCTTTCTAAAAGTCTGTTGTATTTAAATAGCTGCCATATTAATGCATGTTTCCTCAAGCCCAGTGTACACAGACTTCAGAGATTGAGTTCTTTTCCTTTCTCTCTTCTCTCTCAAGGCTATCATCAGTTATAATGCAGTAGGTTAGATTCTAATAATGCGCTTCTTAGGTCATAAATTATTCCATTTCTTTATTAGGCTATCACCTAGCTGCATTTTCTTTGATTATACTATACAGCAATGAGGTATTTAGTAGTGAAATTGAATGAAAAAGTTGGACCTTTTTTTTTTTTCTTTTCTTTTCTTTTGTGTGTGTGTGGGGTGTTTCAAGACAAGATTTCTCTATGTAACGTCGCTGGTTGTCCTGGAACACACTTTGTAGACCAGGATGGCCTCGAAATCACAGAGATCTACCTGTCTCTTCCTCCCAAATGCACTACCACCACTGGGCTTAATATCTAATTCTATAAGATTACATTTCTCAAATTTAAATAACTATAACAAAAAAATGCCATTTGTTTGTCTGAACCAATCATTTGTTCTTCCATGAAAAAAAAATTAGAGCGTTTTGACAAGCACAACTAAAATGATGAGGATATAGGTTATAAGTTCTGGCTTATAAACGGATAGGGAAAGAAACCAACAGATTTACTTTCTAATTTAAAAATAATTTGACTGACTAAATTTGTACACAGGGTTTTGTTATGTTTTTTTGCTTCTTAGGATAGCATCATGGTTTACCAAACTGACTGAAAAAAATCTTTGAATTAAGACTGCCTCAATTTGTATTTAGGTTTTTCTGGGTTCAGGTCTCTGACCCTACATTCTAGCAGTGTAACCTTAAGCCTCTCTAGCTTTAATTTTGCTGCTAGTGGTCATGATAGGTTACTAGAAGAATTTCATGAGAAACTGTAACTTCCTCATGCGAAGTCCAATATAGTTTTAGATAGGCAAAGAGCCTACTTTCTGCATCGACTTAATTTTCTGTATTTTTAATATGTTAATATTTAATTTATAAATTTGCTAATATAATCCTTGAAGTAGGTAGGAGCTATTGTGGTATAAATAGTTGTAGGGTAATTGAAGGGAGTCTGTAGTGTGCAGTGAATATCTTCATTGCATGAAGCTACCATCCTACTTTATTAATACATTTTATACTTTTAAAATGCCTTTATATAATTATCATCTAATCTTTAAAACCTGTGAATATCTTACTGTGTGTTACTTGGTGAGAGGAAATTAAGGATTCAGGTAGAATTTGCATAGCTGGCAGACTTTAAAGTGCCATTATCTACTGGACCCAGTGTAATCACAAGGACCCATTACTTATGGAAAAAAAGCAGAAAAGCTAGAATTAGAGATGGCATTCTTTTTTGTCTTTGAAGATGGAAGAGGGCCAGGAGTGAAGAAATTCAGCCACTGTAACCAGGAAAAGGCAAAAATGCTGATTCTCCCCCCCCCCCCCCAGAATCTTCAGAAGGCAGTGCAGCCATGGTGATACCTTGATTTTAGTATGCTGGGAATCCTATTGAACTGATAGTGTGTGTACATTGTTCTTGATTGTAGTATGCTGGGAATCCTATTGAACTGATAATGTGTGTACATTGTTCTAGGCCACGGGTTTATAGTATGCTGTCAAGCAAAACTAGGAAGTTAAAGCAGTATTTTCTTTCATAGAGTGATCATCACAAAGTTGAAAGTGTTGATGTTGGTCCAGCAATGTTTAAAAGCACCTATTTCCACACATTCCTACCAGTACTGAAGGTTCTATGTATCTCTCCTTGTAAAGCAGAGCCTTTAATGTTTTTACTTGTATGATATATGGCAAACTTATCCAGTACTGTAGCATATATTAGAATGTGTTCTGTTGGTCAGCGTTCTCTGTTATATATAGACACGAGGATTACCAGTACTTCCAAGACAAAGTAAGTTCAACAGCACCTGATTAAACTGGGTCTTTTGAGGGGCATACAGGATCTCGGCTGGCCTGGCTCTCATTCTGTAGCCCATGCTGTCATGGAATTTGTGGCATTCCTTCTGCCTCAGCCTCGTAGGATTACAGATGAGCACCACTCTACCTGACTATAAAACTGGATTCTCTCTCTCATAACTTTTAATGTGCTAATATGTGGTGTGAACATCCAGGAAGGAGTTGTTTCTCAAGAGTTTCCTATAATTGGTGTCTCCTTAGGGAAGAAAACAATTTAATGCTATTCTTTACGGTTTTTGTTTCTTATCTTCCTCTTACTATATACTTCTCTTACCATGCCACATCAGACATTGCCATTCTTAGAACTCTCTACCTCTTAAATTGTAGCTTGAACCATTCTAACCACAGGTGGGCGGGCTGGAGAGATGGATTGGCAGTTAAGAACTGCTCTTCCAGAGGACTCTAGTTTGATTCCTAGCTTACAACAGTCTAACTCAAATCCCAAGAGATCTAGTACCTACTCTGGTCTTTTCAGACACCATACACATAGAGTGAACAGAAAACATTTGTGCAGACAAAACACCTAAAAACAGGGGGGGGGGATGATAAATCTATCAGCGTAAATCCAGTTATTGAAAATTAAGTTACTGATTTTAGAGATGTATAATTGTGAAGTATAAATCAAACTTTGGCAGTTTAGAGGGAAAAGAATTTAAAATCTTCAATTGGCTTTACATTGAATATATGTGGAAATGGTAATATTTTGGATATGTTAGGTTAGCTAAACTATATTATTAAAACCAGTTTCATTGTTTCTTTTCCATTTTTCAGTATCACTAGAGAACTTGGTTATATGTTTCTTTCTGTTGGGCAGTAGTAATACAGAGCATAAGGAGTTTCCAACAAAGGATTTTTATTGTTTAAAAAGCCTTTTGTGTGAAATTATATTTATCACCTTGATGTTTAAATATACAGTTTTTTGTTTGTTTGTTTGTTTGTTTGTTTGTTTAGATACGATTTCTCTATGTAGCCATGGCTGTCCTGGAACTCACTCTGTAGACAGGCTGACCTCAAACTCAGAGATCTACCTGCCTCTGCCTCCTGAGCGCTGGGATTAAAGGTGTGCGCCACCACACCTGGCTATCCGATTGTTATCTTTAATTATAGTTGTCTTAATTTGCTTTATATTGCTTTGATAAACAGCATGACCGAAAGCAACTTGGTTGGGAAGGAAAAGCTTTATTTAGCTTACCTATTATGATAAGCCAAGGCAAAAACCTGAAGACAGAAACTAAAGCAGGTACCGTGGAGGAACGCTGCTTACTGGCCTGTTTTCCATAACTTACTCAGCCTTACTCAGGTACCGTGGAGGAACGCTGCTTACTGGCCTGTTTTCCATAGCTTACTCAGCCTGCCCAGGAGTAGCACAGCCCACAGTGGACTGGACCCTCCCTACATCAGTCATTAATCAAGACAATACTCCATAGACCTACAGACCAACCGAATGGAGGCATTTTCTCAATTGCAGTTTCTTCTTCCCAGATGACCCTGGCTTGTCAAGTTGACAAAAAAATTCTAAACAGGACAGTAGTCATCCATCATATTTATTCAAGGAGAACTATATTAAAAAGCACTTCCCTAAAGAGGAATTTGAGTATGAATTATACTTTTGACTTGCTAAGATTCAGTGCGGAGTTCATGAAGGGTTGTGTAAAAACAGAATTGGAAGTAAGTTGTTGGCATACTAGATGAAAGGCTTTATATGCTTTTGGATTGTAAATTGGTGTGTTTTAAATTGGCATGGTAAATTTTGGGAACTCTGCAAAAGAAGTCATGACACAGAGATGAGAGCCTGTATCAGGATTTTTGGGATAATGGGAATCATTATTGAGAGATTTTTCAAGGATGCAATCAATGGGTTTTAGTAACTGGTTAGATATGAAGAATGAAGGAAAGGTAAAGAGAAGGTATTGAAGTTGGCTAGGGAAAAAGCATAGTGCTTTTTATGGACACAGGGAATAAAAGTATGGATATTGAATACAATAGTTAATGGATCAGTTTTGGTGAGATACCAAATAGGCAAATAAAATGTTACCATACGGGGCTGGAGAGATGGCTTGGTGGTTAAAAGCATTGGCTGCTCTTCCAGAGGACTGGGGTTCAATCCCAAAATTCACTTGGTGATTCACAACTGTAATGTCACCTGATCACCCCCAATGTTCTGACAACTCAACATTCTCCTCTGACTTTTATGAGCACCAGGCATGCACATGGTACACAGACGTATGTGTAGACAAAACACCCATCCACATCACATAAATAAAAAAAATTATGTAAAGTAAAATGAGATCATAGCATAGACTGATTGCGAATAATTTTCAATTATGGTATAAGATCTTAGTATACAGCAGCTAGAAGGAATCACAGAACCTCTCTCTGCCAGCTCCACATCTATGGATTCACCCAACCCTGCATCAAATACATACAGGAAAAACAAATCAACCCCCCCCCCCCAAAAAAAAAAGAAAACCAACCTTTGGGCCTGGGAGGGAAGGGTAGCTCCATGATAGAGTTCATATGCATGAAGCCCCTTAGTTCAGTTCCCAGCAACAGCAGTAAAACTGTGTCTGTATTAACTATTTATGGATTTTTTCCTCTTGTTGTCATTCTCTAAACTATATAGTACCTCGACAGTTAATGTACTAAGCATTTACCTTGTATTAGGTATTAGAAATAATTCAGAGATGATTTACAGTGTATAGAAAGATGTGTGTAAGTTACATACAACTGTAGCATATCTTCTATGATAGCTGAAGCATCTGTGTATGTTGGTAAGTCCAAGAACTAATCCCCTATGAATACCAAGGGATAGCTGTGTAGGGTATCAGGGCCAGAATGGGCACTAAATGATAAAGGTTAACTTCAAACTTCAATTTTTTCCCCCCTACCCCCTTCTCTTCTTTCTTTCAATCTAGGCTGTCTTCAAGCTATGTAGCTGAGGTTAACCTTGAATTTCAGATCTTCGCCTTCTGAGAGCTGAGGTTGTAGAGAACTAGATTACAGACCTCTGCTACCTCACCTGGCTTTTGAATTTGGGGGAATTAAACTCAAAGTTCTGTGGATGCTAGACAAGTACCATGCCAACTGAGGAACATGTCCAGCAACTGGGTTATCTACCCAGTTCAGCTTCTATTCTTTGTGACTTTTAGTAATCTGTTGTTCCAAATATATATATTTAAAAAAAATTAGAACATCAAGGGGAAAAAATGGTAATACTATGTTGCTACCACTACTATTAGTTAACACCTCCCAGTCATTTATATGAATCAGGAATTTGCATTTATAAATGCAGTTTAATTCAAATAAGCATTATGTTTAGAAACAACACAGACTACTTACTTTTCCTCTGCTGTCATATCACAAGATGCCAGCCACATTGTGTCTTCTAATCCAGTTCAGTCATTTATAAACATCAAAGATTTATTCCTCCCTGATTTGGAATGTGAAGTCCATTCTAGGTATTGGCATGGGGTCTGAGGGCATGGTCCCAAAGAGCCCTGCCTATAAGGCACTGGTCCCATTCTTAAGGTATAGCCTTCATATGGTACTCATTTCCAAGAGTCAGCACCTCTTAATAATATTGTTGCAATGGAGTTTAAGTTTCAGCGTGCATTTGGGAGGAGACAGAACATTTAAACCAAAGCTAGTAGTTAAAAGTTACTCCATTTACTTCTAAATTTTCTTTGAGAAATTTTATAGTAAATCTGCAATCTATTTTGGATCAGTTTTGTATATGTTGTGATATATTACTTGAGATTGTTTTCTAGTTAAATTTTTTTCATCCAGTTGACATAGCATCATTTGTTGAGAAATTTTTTTCTCCTTTAAGTTGGTGCTTTTGTCAAAAATTGCCTATGTAGAAAAACACATATTTACATACACATATACATAAGTGTCTTTGTCAGTGCTTTATTTGCTGTGAAGAGTTATTATAACCACAGCAACTCTTAGGATAAGAAAACATTAATTGGGGCTTGCGTACCGTTTCAGAGGTGTACCATTATCAGGGTGAGAAGCATGGTGGCACTCAGGCGGACAGTGTGCTGGGTAGATAACTGAGAGTTCTGTAGCTCGATCCACGGGCAGCGGGAAGAGAGCCACTAGGCCTGGGTTGGGCTTCGGAAGCCTCAAAGCCCACCCCCAGTGATGAACCTCCTGGCAAGCCCACATCTACTCCAACAAGGTCACTCCTAATCCTTCTAAGTAGTGCCACTCCCAGATGACTAAGCATTCACATATATGAGCCTGTGTACGCCATTCTTATTCTACCACCACAGTGAGCACATCAGTAGATGTTTATATTTGGCTCTTGATCTGTATGTCTCCCCATACATTCCCTTGCTTACTATAGCTCTTTAGTAGATCCTTGTTTGTTTGTTTGTTTTTTTTCTGAGATGGGTTTTCTCTGTATAGCTCTAGCTATCCTGGAACTCCCTCTGTAGACCAGGCTGGCCTTAAACTCAGAGATCCACTTGCCTCTGCCTTCTGAGCGCTGGGATTAAAGGCGTGAGCCACCACTGCCCAGCTTTAGTAGGTTTTGAAATCAGGTAACATACAAATTCCCAAACATTATTCATTAAAAAAATTGTTACCATTATAAATGCTTGTGTTTCCAGATAAACATGAAACTTGCCTACAGTTTCCACAAAAATCGTATGCTGGGGTTTTTGTTGAAATTGCATTATAACTATAGATCATTTGGGGGGTAATTACAGGTGAATTACAAAGAAATGACTTTTGGTTCTCACTTATTTTCTGTTTATCTTCTTTACATTGTTTTCTTCATTTCATTTGATTTGAATGGAGTGTACTCCTTTGTCCAGCTTCTTACAGTGGATGCTTAGATCAGTGCTTTAGACCTTTCTCCTCTCACACTCAAAGCTCTGAATACCTACCTTCCTGCTGCCTTTGCTGCATACTACACACTATACACATTTTCATTTGGTTTAATACATTTTCAAATTTCTCTTGGAATTGCTCCTTTGATTTCTGGTTCTTTAGAAATAAATTATTTTTTTAGATATTTGAAGAATTTGGCAAACATTCCTTAATGTAAACTAATTGCAGCTGGCTTTCCAAATTTATTTGTATTTGTGTGATTTTAGTTCCTTTAAATTTATGAAAACTTGTTTTATGGTTCAGTTTATTATCTATCTCAGTGACTACATGTGCACTTGGGAAAAAAAGTGTTTTGTTGGGCAGGATATTAGATAGGTTGGTTGGTAGTATCGATCTAACCTTACTGGTTTTCTGCCTTGCTTATCCTATTATTTACTGAAAGATGAATTTTGAAGGGTCTAAATAATTGTAGATTTTTCTGTTTTTCTTCTTGGTTTTATTTCTACTCATTATGTGTTAGTATAAAATGTTATAGCACTATACTTTCATTTCATCCACTCCTCCTTCCCTTTTTTCTTTGTGTGTGTGTGTGTGTGTCTTTGGAGACAGTGTCTCCCGTTGCCCATGCTGACTTCAGCATGCTTCAGCCTCCAAAGTCCTAGGATTAAAGACATACACCACCATGCCTGACCTCATTACTCTCCCCTTCTTTTTGCCTGGTACTGTTGGTAAACATCTATATTTGTTTTAATCTCTATAATTAGTACTTTTTGCTTAAAGTAGACCATAATTTTTTAAAAATTTAAAGCAAGAAGTAAAATGCTATTTTTGTTTTGTTTTGTTTTCGAGACAGGATTTCTCTGTGTAGCCCTGGCTGTCCCAGAACTCACTCTGTAGACCAGGCTGGCCTCAAACTCACAGGGATCCACCTGCCTCTACCTCCCGAGTGCTGGGATCAAAGGTGTGCGCCACCACCCCGACTGTAAAATACTATTTTTATATTTACTCATAGGTCTATTATTTGTTGAAATTGTCACCTCTTCTTCACATTTCCATTTGGTATGTTCTTTCATCCTGAAAAGCTTTTGTTTTAATACTCTTTGTGGGTATTTATCTGTTGCCATAAAAGTCCAGAAGTTCTTGTACTTCTGAAAATGTTATTTATTTTCCCTTTGATTTTGAAAGGTATTTTTGTTGGATATAAAATTAAATTGGTTGAAGTTTTCTTCTTTTTTTCTGCACTTTGAAAATGATGCCTCTCACTTGCCTTTTTCCTGATAGGAATTCAGCCATGGTTCTTACCTTTATTATTCGTTACAGAATATGTTTTTATTTTCTTTGTTTCCTTTTAAGGTTTTCTTCTATTAAAATGACTCCATAGGTTTTCTTCTGTAGTTAAACATTTGCAGTTTATTGAACATTTTAATCTTTGGGTATCAGTTTTGGGAAATACTTGATCTATTCAGGAAAATTGAAAATCTGAATTGTGATATTTGAATAACAAATACAAGTTTGTTCTGTTTGACCTTTATGTACTAGGATACGGCTAAAGACAGTGGGATAGCATGAAGACTTGACACATACATCATAGCCCTTAAAATTGTATAGTCATGTGGTTTTTTCTATGAACAGCATTGGGCTCTAGGCCAGAGAAGGCTATAAAAATTTTGGGGTTTTTTTGTTTTTTGTTTTTCAAGACAGGGTTTCTCTGTGTAGCTTTGTGCCTCTCCTGGAACTCACTCTGTAGCCCAGGCTGGCCTGGAACTCACAGAGATCCGCATACCTCTACCTCCCGAGTGCTGGGATTAAAGGCGTGCACCCCACCCCCACCCTGGCGAGTTTTTACTTCTGATGTCTTAGTTTTTTCCAGGACATTCTACAGTTGCCATGGAAGTATGTATGTGATAGTTCTTCTATATCATTTATGCAAAAAATTATAGAATACCTATGCTTTGTGGTAATTGTCTTTTTAACCAAAACATTTCTAAAATTGGGGAGGTTATTTAGGGGAGAGAAGGGTATAGAGAGACCTCCTGGAAAAGCGCTTGAGCTAGAAGCTAAAAAGATTTCCTGGACTTCTTCAGGTTTGATAAAAGGAGACTTGTGGGTGGATTACACACTGCTTAAAATGGCAGCTTAAATCATCAGCAGTAGTCTGTTGACAAATGTTATTTGCTAGAGTCTGCTCACATCTACCATCGCATCATTGCTGCCTATTGGTGAGTCAGTCAGTGTTTAATATACCAGCTCAGTGGAACCTGATAAATCTCAGGCAGGTCATATCATGTCTTCAAAGTCTCCAGAGATTTGTTTGGCTCAGAAGACTTCATCTCTCAGGCTAGCTCAAGTTGGTGCTGACCTTCATGGTCTAATTCATTCGCTCTTGGATGGCTGTAGTAGTTGAGAAGATCAGGTCCGTTTTAAGTGGTCTCTCGTCCCCATCTAACAAACAGATGTTGTAGAAAAGGGCGAGCACAAATGCCCATCAAGTCTCTGTCAAAAAAAAAATGACATGCCAAACCAAGGTCAGTGTGTGAAGAGAGTTGAGAAGAGTGCAGATGTCTGGAAGTATGTGATCACTCTGTGCAACCTGTGTCAGGTTTAGTTTGTTAAATTACTTGATTAGGGGACCCATTTCTTATATCAGATAGGAAAGTCAATAAAAAAGGGAGCTGTCTCAATAAAATGGAAAATGTGGGCCAAGTAATGGTTTCTGGTAAATGTTTGATTTTTCCATCTCTTTTTTAATTTCAGGGATCATCTGAAAGTACTGTAATAGATTCTCTTTGTAGTTAACTCAGTGTCTTAAATATTGCTGCTAGCTGTTTAATTCACTTGCTCACCTCCCATATCATCTTCCTACTGCAAGTTAGGAAGTTGGACTTTCCTAATCTAAATGTATTTGGTACGTTACATTATGTAAAGGACTATGATTACTTTTCCCAATGTCAAAGGATAGAATCAAAACTCCTGTTTTCGTTTTTTCCTTCCTTTTCAAACTTAAAAACATTTTCAGAGCACTTTTAGGCCCTCGCTGAAGTTATTTCTGTCACCATAGGTTTCTGGTTTGTCATGCAGTTAAAAATCACATTTAGCTGTTTCAGATTGACTTCTTTCCCTTAACAGTATGTGTTACGGTCTCTTTCTCCTTTTTCATATGCTAAATAATCAATAGTTGTCAGGATATACCATAGACTATTCACCTGTTGCAGGGCATCTGGTTGCTTCCAAGATTTAATGATACTGAATAAAATTGCTGTAAGCATCTGTGTGCAGGGTGTGTAGACACAAGTTTTCATTTTGTTTGTGTAGGTGCCGGAAGCACAATTTCTGAATCGTGTGATGGGTGTCAAGTGTAAGAAGCTGCCAGACTGTTCTCCATTGGTTGTACTCCTTTGTGCTACCATTAACAGTCAGGGAGAGTGCCTGTTGAGCCACATCCCCATCAGTGCTCTGAATTTGACCATTTTAATAGCATAGAGGGTCTCATTTTTCTTTTAATTTGCATTGACACTAGTTTCAGTTATATTTTCTACTCTTTCAAATTTGTACCCTTTTTGGTGTTCTGTTAATCCTACTTCTGCTATTGACATATAAATATCTGTTTACTTCACTATTTTTTTTTTTATTTTTATTTATTTATTTATTTTTTTTTTTGCAAGACAGGGTTTCTCTGTGTAGCTTTGCGCCTTTCCTGGAACTCACTCTGTAGCCCAGGCTGGCCTCGAACTCAGAGATCTGCCTACCTCTGCCTCCTGAGTGCTGGGATTAAAGGCGTGCACCACCACCACCTGGCTATTTTTTTTAATTCTTTTTTTTTTTTTTTTTGTTAAGATTTTATTATTTATGTATGTGCATGAGTGCTTTATCTGCATGTCATGTACAACTTTATGCCAGAAGAGGGCATCAGATCCCACTAGAGATGGTTGTGAGCCACCATGTGGTTGCTGGGAGTTGAACTCAGGACCTCTGGAAGAGCAGACAGTGCTCTTAACCACTGAGCCATCTCTCCAGCCCCTCACTATTGTTTTTAAGGCACTCTTCTGGCCGTTTATCTATCATGATGCTAATTTAATTAAAATTGCTTTCTTTTTTATTTTTCCTCTGTTGTAGGACATGTTTATTCATTTTAATGTTTTAAGTTTGCTTTTCCTGCATACTTCAGTAAGGTATAGGTGTTATTACAGAGAGTGTTTTTTAAAAGGCTAATTGAAAGCTGTTGCTCTGGTATATCTCATCTAATCTAAAAATTGAGATTAGAAGAAATAACTTTTCTTGTTGATGGCCAAATCTAGATCTTGTTTAATTAATGGAAACTTTTGAACTGTTTTATTGTGTCTCTCATGTTTTAATTTTTGTACAATTATTTACTATTTGATACATACTACATAAATCCTCTTGGATGAAAGCAGAATCTGGATTTTTAGAGAGACAAGTAAATGATCATGTGTTTCTTTAGTTATATAAGGTGGTGTATTTCCTGAACTTTAAAAAAAAGTCTGATATTCTTGGTTCTCAGATTTCTTGTTTTTATTTTAATTTTTTTCTGAAATACCTGAAAACTAGTATCAAGCTTTTAGTAACCAAATGTTAGGATCCTGACTTTAAATTGAGACACCGTCCTCATTGATTTATATTTATTTGGGTGAATGTCATTGTAAGTACCATGCTGGGTGTTTTATATATATACACACACGTGTGTGTGTGTGTATGTGGCTGAATAGATGAGACTTTCTTTAGTAGTAAAATATATAAACAAATGATTTATTTGTATAGTGCTGTAGTGAAACTGCATGCAGACAGGTACTGGAATAATTGGCTAACCACACCTTCCAAGCAGGAGTTACTCAGTTTTTACTCTAGCCAAGAGTGAGTTGGCCAGATGAGGAAACGAGATAACATTCCAGGTTGAGTGGAAGCACAGATGAAGATGCAGATGCTGAGAGGCAGAGTAGCAAGAAATTAAGAGTAACAGTTCGAGGCTCTCCAGGTCAGTCAGAGCTTTGCCATCTGATTTGCTATGTCAAGGAAGTTAGAATTGCTTTATCTCATTCTTTCCCATGAATATATTTTTATATTTCAAATATAAATATAAAAGTATATTATACTTTAAAAGTATAGCAACAAAGCCCCTTCCTACACGTTTGACATTTCTGTTAAGACATATTTTAGTGCTAAAAATTATGAAAACCCTTATGTTCTATCTAAAATTGATTAATAGGAGTTCCTAGCTTCACTTTCCTAATTTGTAGAAGAAAGTAGTACTTATGTTTTTTGGCTGGTTGGGAGTTGTAATTAACTATAAATGATAGAGACAAATGCAGTAGTGGTGGCTTCTTTTTTCAGTGCTTACAGTAGTAGTGACTTGTGTTATTCTCCTTTATCCTCAGAACATCTCAGGGAGGTGGCTTGTTTAATTATCTCCATCTTCTAACCAAACTGGGATGGAGAGCAGTGATTCATCTTATGGTATATGGCTTGCAAATAGCAGAGCTTCATTTGAACCTAGGCAGTCTAAGACGACGCATAGCAGTGTCTCTTCTTATGCCCCCATTCTGTGAGATCATATATAATGTAATGAACATTTCAGTATAATGTCTAGCACATAAGAACTATATATTTAAATAATGATCAATAGCCAATAATTAACTCACTTTGCCCCCCAGAATTTTGAGTTAGTACCTCATGTGACTTACTTTCTATCACACTACCGATAGCACATGATTCTGGAGCCATGCTTTTTAACCACTACCTTCTAGTACCTGCTTCTTTGTTATCTGTTTATATGTTCTGTATTACATGACTAGCAAGGACTGTTACCTCTTTTATCGGTGTATATTCCTTCCTTAATGCAGTGCGTCTCACATAAAAATGACCAAGTACTGTTCAGTGACTAAATGAAAACCGAAAAACCTGACCTCTGCTGATCTTAGAATTTAAACATCATTCAGACCACCTGTACCTGTGGTTTAATTGCTTTTATGTGATTTTCTATTGGTAAAGAGTCCATCTGTTGCTGGGCGGTGGTGGCACACGCCTTTAATCCCAAAACTCTGGAGGCAGAGGCAGGCAGATCTGGTGAGTTCCAGGACAGCCAGGGCTGTTGACACAGAGAAACTCAGCCTTAAAAAAAAAAAAAGTCTGTTTTGATGTTATATATACCAGGGCAGTCTCACTCTGCAGATCCCTGCTAGGAAACTGATGTCACACTATCCTGTAGAGATCACTCAGTTGTGAACAGGGAAGCACATGAGAGCAGTGTTTAGGGTCTAAAACCAAAACCTGTTAGAAAAATATGCAAAACAACATTTAAAGATGTTTTAAGAAACCAATATAAAAAGAAAAATTTTGTCATTAAGTCATTTCAAATTTTGAAAAGATTTTCCCCAGGGACATTCTCTATTTTTTTGTGTTAACTCATATTTTCCTCCTCTCCTCTGTCTAGAGTGTCTTAAACCATTCTACCTTGTGAGAAATTGGATGTTCTTGCAGATAGTCATTGTGGGAGAAAACGTTTCATTTAGTCCCAGATGAGGACCGAAAACTTGAAATCAGAGGAGCATCTGAAATCAAGTAATATTAGGTAGGATAAAAATTACAAGGGATTTCTGCATTGTTATTAATTTCCAAATTGTATATTACATTTTTCATATTCAATGGACATTGCGAAAAGAATTTGAGACTTCCTGAAGGATGTGGAAAGGATATGCTAAAGATTCTGTTTTTGCTTATGTGGCTTTGTGAGAAATTAAGCTAGGTTTACTTTGACATTAACATTGATACCTTGTGGTCCAAGGAAACTTTTAAAAATGTACTGAAATACATTTTAGGAATTTTAATGTTTAGATATAAAGTGAGTATTTATAAGCTTAGAGACATGTGATTCATCTTTTTCATATGAAATGTTTTCCTTTATTTTTATCTTATGTATATGGGTGTTTTGCCTGCATGTGTGTGTATGTGTGCCACAAGCATGCAGTATGCAGAGTCCAGAAGAAGGTGTTGGATACCCTGGGACTGGGATTAGAAATGTGTGAGCCACCAAGTGTCAGTGCTGGGAAATGAACCTGGGTCCTCTAGGAGAATAGCCAGTGCTTTTAACTGCTGAGCTGTCTTTCAGCCTCTGAAATTCGTCTTGTCAATTATTTTTTAGAGTCAAAGAAATTTTTTTTTACAATATTTAGTGATTTTATTTGAACGCAGAAAACATCAGTTTTGTATTCTATATATCAGCATGGATTTGGACTCTTGTCAGCATGACGTTTCAGTCATTTATTATTTGCTTCATATGTTATCAAGTCTCAAGTTTTTAAATATTACCTTGAAATAATTAGATATAATCCTAACTGGTGTTAGAGAGAAGTGATGAAACCTCCTGACTCAGTTCTTTTGTGTTCTCTGTGTCTACCTACCACTGATGTTATTCTATTCATATTAAAAATATATTGGTTTTATTTTCTGTTCATGTGAGAGCATAGTTTTATGGCATCTAAAGAGCTTAAGCATTATGTGGAGGTGAAGAACTAGGGTTTTTGACTGCCACTTTGATGCATTGTGTCTTTAATCCATTGTGTTCTTTTCGAAGCGATCCCAGGAAGCAGTAGGGGAGGGACACTTGATTATAGTTAGGATCCAGGTTAGCAGGTAGTTTGGTGGTCCCTGGTTGTTGTGCTTTGAGATGTCACTTAGCGTGCTTTGTCTTATTTACTCTTCAGAACTGTCATCTCTAAGTGCCTGCCTGGACACTTGAGTGTTCTCAAGTACCCACTGTCCAAGCTCACTACCTGAAATGACGATAGTCTGTCTTCATTGTCTCCCTTTCCTAGTTTAACTTGGGAGAGTTCTTGGAAAGGAGTTCTACTTAGCAGTATTATCACTATCTCATTTCCAGTCTTGACCTTGAATCTATGCTTCATACATCTGGTGTCATTTTCCCATGTGTATTATGTGCCCTGTACGCATGCAGTGCCCACAGATGCAAAGTAACCTAATGGTGCTGCTATACTCTTACTTTGAATTCAGCATTGATTTCCTACTACAGGACTGAATTTGAACTCTTTTTATTTTTCGACACAGGGTTTCTCTGTGTAGTTTTGGTGCCTGTCCTGGATCTCGCTCTGTAGACCAGGCTGGCCTCAAACTTCCAGAGATCCACCTGGCTCTGCCTCCCGAGTGTTGGGACTAAAGGCGTGTGCCGCCACTGCCCAGCTGAATTTGAACTCTTTTTGTTTATTTGGTTGGTTGGTTGGTTTTTCAAGTCAGGGTTTCTCTGTGTAGCTTTTTGTCTTTCCTGGAACTCACTCTGTAGCCCAGGCTGGCCTCGAACTCACAGAGACCCACCTTTCTCTGCCTCCCGAGTGCTGGGATTAAAGGCGTGCGCTGCTGCCGCCGCCGCCGCCACCACCACCGCCACCACCACCACCACCGGCGAATTTGAACTCTTAAACACAGCATGCAAGTCTTCTCATAATCTGCTACCTTCCTTGGTTCTCTAACTTCATCTGTAGCTTTTGACTTTGTACTTATCTTTGTCTGTTTTACTGTTTTGTCTTTTGCTCTCCTTGAAATTCATAGATCAGAATGGACCTTCAGAAACTATATCCACGTACTCAAAGAGTCTAGGTCATGGAGTGAATGAGTGTATGGTATAGAGCAGTGGTTCTCAACCTTCCGAATGCTGCAAGCCTTTAATCCAGTTCCTCATGCTATGGTCACCCCCAAGCATAAAATTATTTCATTGCTGCTTCATAACTGTACTTTTGCTACTGTTATGAATCGTAATGTAAATCTCTTATATGTAGAATATCTGATATGTGACCCTGTGAAAGGGTCAATCAATCCCAAAAGGGGTCAGGACCCACAGGTTGAGAGATGCTGATGTAGAGCATTGGCATGCACAAAGATTTTATACACCGAGAGAAAGCGAATTCACATTTTTGTTAACCTGAACTGAAGAAAACTCTTAGTAACAGCATCTTCCCTAGAGTTTCTTCTGAATGATAGTTAGCAGTACAACAATAGTCTATTTTTCTCCAGTTAATTTGTTACTAGAAAACTTGCTGTCTGGAGAGCTGTATATTTATGTGTTTCTGTGTATTCATAAGTACATAATCACCTTACAGTATTTGACTTACTATTTGGCATAATTTGTTATGATTTGGTTCTCATGTTTATGACTATAGGTAAATATAGTTATTATCCCAAATTGTTCCTTGGAACGATATGTTGAACTAGTGAACAAAGTTAAGTTAACTCACCTTGGCTCTTGCTTGGTAGGGGAAGAAAAAAAGAAACCCAACTACCCTAGCCACTTCTCCCAAAATAAGAGAGTGCCTTAGCGTTGGTGTGTTTTGTTTGGATAGCCGTGTGTTTAGAATGGTTTCTGATTTTTTTTAAAGCAGAGAAGGTGGGTCTGAGGTTCAAGTAGAAAAACCTTTGTTTTACGTGTCCCGGTGCTATGGGCCATTTAGTTTTAGTTTTAATTTCTTAGACTCAGAAGAGCTTAGCTGTAGTGATTAGGAACTAAACTCTGAAGCCAAACTGCTGAGTTCAAGTACTACTTCTAATTCTTGTAGTAGCTAGTACTTGGATTACATGCGTTAAATATATTTATAGATCTTGATTATGTTATCTCCACGTGAATTGTTTCAGATTATAGCTTCCAATGTATTTATTATCATTGATCCAGCCTTTTTTCAGCCCTTTAATGTCACTTTTTTTTCTGTTTAACAGACAGTTTATTTCTCTCTCTCTCTCCTCTTCCCCCACCCCCCACCCCCTGTTTTTCAAGACAGGGTTTTTCTGTGTAGTTTTGGTGCCTGTCCTGGATATATCGCTCTGTACACCAGACTGGCCTCGAACTCACAGAGGTCTGCCTGGCTGCCTCCCCCGAGTACTGGGATTAAAGGCAGGCACTACCACCGCCCAGCTAGTTTATTTCTCTTAATGAATAACTAAGAGCTACTGGGTGTGGTAGCACACCTGTAGTCCCAGCACTTGGGGGAGACTAAGGCAGGATGGCTATGGAAGTTCAAGGCTGGCTGGTACTATATAGCAAAATAAACAAAACAAACAAAAAGCCCAAAGACAATATATATATAATATTTTTAAAGTTTTTTGGTTTTTTTCAAGACAGGGTTTCTCTGTGTAGCTTTGCACCTTTCCTAGAAATCACTCTGTAGACCAGGCTGGCCTCACACTCACAGAGGTCCACCTGCCTCTACCTCCGAGTACTGGGATTAAAGGCGTGCGCCACCACTGCTCAGTGAAAGTTTTATATTTTATAAGTATCTAACTGTACTGTTTTATTATGAAGAGTACTGTGATTTAATTTTTAGATTCTTAGTATTTTCATTCCTTTCACTAATTCCTTCAGATTAAAGTAAGAGCAAACATACCTCACCATTGCTCACATAATTCTTCTGAGGGGACATTAAGACTTGTCCCATCCAGACAGGTGGCACTGTAGAGGCAGGTGTATCCTGTAAGTGCAAAGACAGCCTAGTCCACA
>CABHPQ010165458.1:32500-36645 GCA_902168405.1 Peromyscus aztecus | reverse complement strand
TATATATATATATATATATATATATTAGTGAGGCCCTGGGTTTTTGTTGTTGTTATTGTTTGTTTTTTAAAGATGCTTGTATCTATATGAGCATTGACTATAAACTAATATTAATTTGTTGAAGTTCTTTATCAAGAATTGTTGGAATATAGTTTGTTTTTTTGTTTTGCTTTTTTCCTTTAGAAGGAAAACTTAAAGTTTCATAGACAGGAGAGTATTTCATTTTGGGAAAAAGACAGGGCAGCTGTGACTGGTAGGGGAGGGTGAGTGTTGTTTTCTCAAGTTGTGTGACCTTGGATTTTTAAGGTCATATGCTAGCAGCCTTGTCAAGATTTTTTTTAAAGATTTATTCATTTATTATGTATGCAGCATGTATGACTGCAGGCCAGAAGAGGTACCAGATCTCATTACAGATGGTTGTGAGCCACCATGTGGTTGCTGGGAATTGAACTCCGGACTTCTGGAAGAGCAGTCAGTGCTCTTAACCTCTGAGCCATCTCTCCAGCCCCCAGATTTTTTTTAAATGTTAAAAGTTAAGACCTAAAGTGATCAGAGAATCTGGACTAATGGATGATGAAATTTGGTATATAACATTCAGTACTAAACATAGCTATCTTGTGAGCATTGTTCATTTGTACTGATAGTTCTTTTGTGTTAATCCCCATTGTGATTCTCTTCAAAAGCTTTACACACACACACACACGCACGCACGCACACCATGCACATGCAAGCAGTGGATATCATTAAAGACTACAGGAATAAAAGAATTCATTTTCTATTTTCCTGAAGTTGAATTTTACAACAGTGGGGGCTGGAGTGGTAAGAACACTGGCTTCTCTTCAGAGGGTACTTGTTCCATTCCCACCTACATGATAGCTCATGACCCTCTGTAATGGGAGTTCTCAAAATATCCTTTTGGTCTCTGCTGGTGCCAGACACACAAGTGGTGCACAGATGTACACACAGACTGACTTGGTTAAGGTTTCTGTTACTGTGATAAACACCATGACCAAAAGCAGCTTGGGGAGGAAAGGGTTTATTTCACTTAGACTTGAGTAATAGTCCATCATGAAGGGAAGTCAGGGCATTGTCTTGCTTGCTTAATCAGCTTACTTTCTTATCCAACTCAGGACCACTTGCCCAGTGGTAGCACCTCCCCCAGAGAGCTGGGCCCTCCCACATAATTAATCAGTCAAGAAAATGCCTTGTAGGCTTGTCCACAGGCCAATCTGGTGAGGTCATTTTCTCAGTTACAGTTCCTTCTCAAATGACTAATAACTTGTATCAAGTTGACAAAATCCAGGACCCAAGTAAAACACCCATACACATGAAATAAAAACAATTTTTAAAAATTTATAGTTACTATAAAATACTTAATCAATTATGTAAAATAGTGTTCTGTAAAATGTTTAGTACCTTAATATTCTAGTTTTTGTACCAGTTTAGTTCTTTTGAAATGGAAATGTCATGCTGTAATAATCTTCAATTCCCTTACATTAGTTGCCATGTAATCACACCTACAGAGGTACAGTGTGATGTTTGAATGCATGTATTCATTTGCTCTTGATTCAGCCTCAGGATATTTGGCATATTCTTTACCCAATGTATTTATCACTTCTTTGTGGAGATAACATTCAAAATCTACTTCTAGCTGTTAAGATTAGATAGTCAACATGTACTGTTAACTATAATCACTCTTCTGTGTCAGAGAAAACCAGAACCTTGTGAGAGAGCATGTTTTAGAGCTCCTGCTAAGCAATATGCTAGTCGAAAAGGGATTCTAATGGTGTATATTTTTAAAAGCTGTGATACTACATACTATAAAGTGACTTTGTGTAGCCAAAGGATTTCCTTACTGTGGGGCGTTTACCCACCACCCCCACAGCTTCCCAGAGTTTTCTTGAGTGTGAGCAGCAGGAAATATTAGATAGAAAGATTTATTGCGGAGAATATCGCGGAGATAAACAGATAGAAAATAAAGGATAGCCTCGAGAGGGCCTGGAACCTTTTCCAACGGGCCCCGACTGTCTGCCCCAGGGTTTTTATAGAGACGCCAAGGGGGTGGAGCAAATGACCTCCTCCCCCAGCACAGCCAAGTGCAGACCATCTCAGACACCTGCACTCAGGCCTGTGGTCCTAATCATCCTCTATGTGGATCTGCTGGGTAAAGCCACGAGGAACCCGTGAACGGCCCCCCACACCTTACCCCAGATGTGTTTCCCGAGGAAGTGTAGTGCTCTGCCTCAGACACAAAGCATGAGTGGTTGCTCGCCAGTAAAAGGAGGTGGTGTTCTTAGCCCAGGGACTCTCCTTTTCAAGAGTCCAGTGACAGACCACTAGATTAAGGAGAGAGGAGTAGTGGAAAGTGCAGAGACTCCAGAATCTGTCACCCAAGACTTTCTAGTGAAAAATCAGTAAATCGCTAAGTTCAGGTGGATATTTGGTAAGAACAAGCATACATTCAAAGATCTCTTTTGCGGTAGTTCATCTGAGGAGTGGGTATAACATGGGAGGGTGGCTAAAAGGTAGTGCAGTGAAGTTCAGTAGGTATTTAGAGGACAGCATTTCTCTGGGCTTGGTAGGTATCTAGAGGATGCATTTCTCTGGGCTTGGTAGGTATCTAGAGGACAGCATTTCTCTGGACTTGGTAGGTATTTAGAGGACAGCATTTCTCTGGACTTGGTAGTTATTTAAAGGACAGCATTTCTCTGGACTTGGTAGGTATTGAGGCTTTAGAAGAAGGTGGGCATGAAGGATCTTCGGGGAGTTACCTTCCACAGCGTGAAAGCCTTGATAAACTACCAAGATGAAAGCACTCAAAGAGAATGAAGTCTGTACTTAGAATGGACCGTGAGGTCAGTTCAGGACCTGTCCAATACAGACAGTTCTTGCATTTCAGAGGGGGAGTACTAGGTTTTTAAAAATGTGTGGGAAACTTGAACATGTTTGAAAAACCCAATAGCAAGGGAACTTTCAAGATTGTCAAGAGAGGAAAGAAAAATCAAGTCCTGATGAAATGCTAGAAGAGCATCCCATTGAAATGAACTTTGATCTCATAAGGAGAGGGCTCTGTAAGTGCAGTAAATGCCCAGTCGTGGGAATTGTTTTCCCTAGAGAAAGGGATAGGAACAAGCATCTGGGGAAGAGTGCAATTTGAAATGCTTGTGGTAACCGGTAAATTGAAAACAAATAGTCTTCAAGGCTTTGGGAGAAAACCTTGTAATATACTATCTTTACAGTCAGATTTGGAGAAGAAACCAGTTTAATCTGTGAAGTAATTTGTAAGTTGTGACACCAATTTGTCAAGACCCAGTGCTATACCGAATGTTAAAGCAGGACATAAATTTCCCAGCCATACAGCTTTATTGTAATGCATTTTTCACTTGATAATTCAGTGTAATTCTATTAACTTGACTTGGTTTTTTTTTTTTTTTTTTTTAAACTAATTTTTTTTTTTTTCTTATCTAGGCAGGCAGAAGTCCTGAAGGCTGAAATGACAGGTATTGGCTATCTTAATTCTTTTGTAGTACTTATTTTATTATATTAAGTTAATGGAAGAAAATTCCCTTTCTCACATTAGATGTAGTACCAAACCCTGTGCTGGTTGCCAAGAGCAATAATAACTTTGCTTTAGATATTTATTGATCTTATACTTTAGGTTCTTCCTTAAATACTTCTCAGGAGTTTAATGTAGTATATGCCACATCTGAATTGCTATTAATGCATATGATTATTTAATTTTATGAATCTTATTAATAATATATAAAATAATTCATACTCCATTGTAACTATATAAAGCTGTTTGATTAATATTTTCCTAGGAAAATGCACTTTTCAATTTATAGTGCCTCAAACCTGAGGAGTAGGTAGCCTTCAGAGAAAATGTTTACAGAGAAACTGCACTAAAAGTGTGAAATTCAGTGAACCGCTTTTTCTCATACATCTTTTCTGCTCTGAGTAATAGCTAAAGCCCTTTGGGAAGAATTTTGGACTTAGCCACTGAAATAAACAGATAATTCAAAGCTAGTGATCAGCATGTTCTTCATAATAGTGTTATCCTAACCTGTCAGAGAGATACATGATAATAAATAGTATTCTAGTTTAGGAGGAGTTTAGTTGTGTGATTAGCCAGTGAAGAATTCAGC
>CABHPQ010165458.1:0-30000 GCA_902168405.1 Peromyscus aztecus | reverse complement strand
TTAAGTCTTATATTTAAACCATGATTGTAAAGATAAACTTTTCTTTGATCAGTGGGATTTTGCATTTGGGCTTAATTTAATATCATCCTGTTTCTTCAACCGGAAAGTATATTTGATTGTAAGAACAGTTTGCTTAATCAAATCTGTGGCTGTATCTTCCTTCCTGCTCACCAGAAACTAAAGAAAGATTTTGTGTGTTTAGGCTGTTCCACTTGTTCTTTCTGTAAAGGATGAAATGGCAGATAACCAGATTCCCCGATGAGTAAATTAAAGGCTTTTGTAGAAAATCTTGTCTTATAAATTGAAACAGGGATAGTTAACTTGATGGAAACTTAAGCAGCAGTTAAGAACACTCTGTCTTTAATCCTAACACCTGGGAAGCAGAGGCAGGCAGATCTCTGTGATTTCGGGAGTTCAGCCTGGTCTACAGAGTGAGTTCCAGGACAGCCAGGGCTACATAATGAAACCCTGTCTCAAAAAACAAACAAACAAAAAATTTTAAAAAGAACATTCTTTCTAGTAAAGCCTCTAATAGTCCAAGTTGTGACAAAGTTGGTTTTCCTTTTTTCTGTGCTTTTTGTGCCCTGTGTTTTTAGAAAATCTAGTAGTTTAACTAAATAACAAATTAGAACTCATGTCTGTAATACTTGAGTCCATGATGAGAAAGTATCACCAATATTAAGGGATTATTGATGCCCTGAACTATTTTTTAAATCCCAAAAGTTCTAGAGCCTCAAAATTAGATGTTGACGTTTGGTACGATATTTCACTAATGTTGAATTTAAGCTGATAATATACGATTAATGTCATTTTGGTATATTATATTTCTGCGTTGTGTTTAAATAACAAAAATTGAAATGTGGCTTCTATTTCATGCTGCAAAGAAAATATTAAGCCTTAACCTATAAGATAAATAAACAAAATCATTAAACAGGAATAGAAATGAATGCTATGGATAATTAGCTGGGGAAAGTAAAGGATAGAACTTAATATGTACAAAGCACTCCTCCCACCCCCTCGCAATGTGTCACCTGAGTAGGGTATAATTATTTTTGGCCCGGTGTGTTAAAATTGTTAATGGCTTATTTTACTTTGATCTTGCCACTGTGGTTCTGGTTTTTATGCTGGGATTCTTAAGTAGTTCTTACTGTAATAGCTCTAAAGGTTCATAGTGGAAGCCACATTCTGCTTACTGGAGCATTTGGTAAGTGTCCACTAAAGTCAGTTGTGTTCTATTGCATGGCTAGTCTTGTTCAAAGAAAAGCATAAAGTTATTTAAATAAATAACTTTAATGCTGGTTTGCTGTTTGGTGTGGTATAATAAACAGTTCTTTCTTGTTCTCAGGGGGACCAGTGTCTGCCCAGTGAGTCACTACTATACCAAATAGAATTACATTTTGTTTTCAGCTGGAATCATGCCTTTAAGAATCAGATCACAACACTACAAGGCCAAGCAAAGAATCGAGCAAACCCAAATCGGAGTGAAGTCCAGGCAAACCTTTCTCTGTTCCTAGAGGCAGCTAGTGGCTTCTATACTCAGGTGAGTTCTGCTTTGTGTATGAATACTCTAGCTTTAGTGGTACTCTGCTTTTTGTCCAATCTTTTGTATATGTAAATACTATTAACTGCCTTATGAGACATCTGAAAGTTGATTACATATAATCTCCCATCAGATAGATGTCTGAAATTACTTGTAATACCTTTTTAAAAGATACAGACTTAAGTTTGGGAATGTAGTATGAGGTCTTGGGTTCAGACCCCAGCATTGCCAGAGAGGGAGAAAGATACATTCTTAAGATGGAGGTTTAAGTGTATGAATAAAAACAGGTGTAATGAGAGCCAAGCCTCAGGGAGATATGGAAGTAGTCATGTGATCAAACCAAGTGTAGTCATTATGAAAGTAATAGCTTTGTTGTGCTAGATGACTTGTTAAAAGTTAGAGTTGGGCTAGAGAGATGGGTCAGCGGTTAAGAGCACTGCTGCTCTTCTAGAGGTCCTGAGTTCAATTCCCAGCAACCACATGGTTGCTCACAACCATTTATAATAGGATCTGATGCCCTCTTATGGTATGCAGGTATACATACAGAACACTCATACATAAAATATAAATGTAAAAAAAAAAACTTTTAAAAAGTTGCAAGGTGAATTTTCATAGTATTATTTGCACGGTGGCATTTATTTGGATCATTAAATGATTTTAAACTACCTAAGAAATTGAGTCATTTTTTATTCAGTTTGAAAAATAAGCTATATTATCTTCACATATTTTCCTTTTCCTTAGTCACATCCTGGTGTAATTTACAAAGAAATAAATGTTCATGGAATTTTCTTTAAGCATAATTATTTGGGAAAATTGCTGTTTCAGGCTAGAGAGATGGCTCAGTAGTTGAGAGCACTTGTTGCTCTTTTATAGAGGACCAGTGTGCTCACTCACATGGCAACTCTCAACTGTCTGTGACTCCAGTTCCAAAGGACCTTCTGACTGCCATGGACTTTTACACATATGCTGTGCTTATGTAAATACTTGCACATTAAATAAATATTTTTAATTACTATTGTATCTATTTGTAAATTAAATGGATAGTAAAAAATTTTTATATTCATTTTATTTTGTGTGTGTGTGTATGCCACATTGTTCCATGGATGGAAGTCAGGACAATTTGTGGTAGTCATTTTACTCTACTTTAGGGCTCCAGGGATCAAACTCAGTTCATCAGCCTTGGTAGCAATCTCTTACCCATGGAGCCATTTCACCAACCCTTGGAATGATAGGATTCTAAAGAATGTGTCCTAAAGAAACCTTGGGCCAGTTCTCCCTGTGCTGCTTGCCTTTACCGATAGATAACGGCTTTATTTTGGTTTAATCGTTTCTTTGAATGAAGAACAAGAGAAAAGAATGTATTGGAAGGTATTAACTAATGGTCATCTTGTAGCAGTTATTTTAGGGAATGGTAGCATATAAAGCATACCTTTAGTCCCAGCACACAGGAGGCAGATGTCTAGGAATGTGAGGCCAGCCTAGTGTACATAACAACAAGTTCCAGGCCAGCCAGGGCTACACAGTAAGACTCTTTCTCTGAGAAAGAAGACAAGGCGGGAGAGAGGGATTTGTCTTATTTATACTATAAAAATCCACCACGTTCTTTATTGAAAAACCTCAAGTACCATTTTTATTCTCAAAATTTATTTTCAAATTTATGCCAACTTTTACTAATATAAATTGATGCTTCTGGAAAGGGAGTTGGTGTTCAACTGAATAGATATTAAATAAGTAAAGCATGTATTGGGCCAGCAAGATGACTCAGGGTAAAGATGTCTAATCACCTGACTTGTAGTAGAAAGGAGAGAATTTACTCTCAGAACATGCTCTCTGACTTCCACAAGTGTATAATGCATCCATGCACACACAAACATACTAATAAATATAATTAAAATTTAAAGCAGGAACAGGAGAGATGGCCCAGTGGGTAAGAGCACTGGATTGCTCTTCCAGAGAACCCTGGGCTCATTCCCAGAATTCACATGGCAGCTCACCACTCTCTGTAACTCCAGTTCCAGGGAATCTGATGGTACATAGAATCCATGCAGGCAAAGCACCCATAAAATGAAAGTAAAGCAGCTAGTAATGGCTTGTTCACTTTACAGATCACTGTCAAAAAGCCTATTGCTTTTTTGCTTTGAGGTTTTATTTTGTTTCTGTTTTATTAGGCACTAAGACTTAAATTTTCGAAGTAAGTGCTGTGCCAATGAACTATTATCATACAATGTTAGATACTGAGGCTATGAAGGGAAGTGGTGAGCCGGGTGTGGTGGTTCATGCCTGTATCAAAACACTCAGGGTCACTGCAGATTCAAATTCAAGACCAACCTAGTCTACAGAGTTTCAGGATAGCCAGGATTACATAGCAAGATCCTTTCCTAATGTTGCCCCTACCCACCCACCCCCCCCAAATAGAAAGTTATTCTATGTTGTAGTTAGGGATGGAAACTAGATAGGGTGTTATTATGGTAAAGGAAAGAATTGCCATTCTGAAGTGGAGTCCGTAGGATTCTCTTTGGATTGGATTAGATCTGTGGAATCAGAGTTAGGAGGAGTCAAAGCTAGTAATTCCAATAGCAACAAGTTGAGTGGTTGTACTGGGAGAAACAGATGTTTCCGTGTTCAGTCAGATGAGGGGCTCCTTACATTTAAGAGGCTATGCCAAGCTTGGAGCCCAGTGGGAAGATCAGGGTGAGAGTAAATTTTATGACCAGTTCACTTTAGTCATATGGGAACAGACTTAATATAAGAGTAATCACTATTACAAATGGAGAAAGTAAGAGAAATGGCTAAGTTGGAAGACAAGAAAAAAAATTCACTGAGGGCAGAGGTAAGTCATATACCCTGTTAAGTCAAATAAGGTTTTTAAAAAATGGAAAAAACTAGAATTGGTGTTCATAGAAGTCATGGAAAACCTAATGTGTACTATATTTTTTCCTTTTTTAAAAATTTAAAACATATTTTAACCAGGTGTGGTGGTGCATGCCTTTAATCTCAGCACTCAGGAGACATAGGCAGGCAGATCTTCTGTAAGTTTAAGGCCATCCTTAGGGCTCTGTAGAGAAACTCTGTCTCAAAAACAACAAAACAAAAACCATATTTTAATGTTTCTATAATAGAGATAAGCTTGCAATAGACTTTTTGGATTACCAACATTTTAACAGGACTGTTAAGTTACCATTGCCAGGATTTTTTTCCCCCTTGATATTATATAAAATGATGGTTCATCTTTTAAAGTATAATATTTTGGGTTTAATGAAAGTATAATTTGCGTAGAGTGGTAGAGATCTGATTACTGTAGATTTTTAAAGCTTACGATGTGATTACTATAGTCACATTTTCTTTGAAAACAGTTTTGACCTTGTTAATCACCTAAAACTTAGTGCCTCAGGCTCTACTAAATTCTTGGTAGCATGTAACATTTCATGTAAGATTTGAATGTTTTTTATTTCCATCTTGGAACATAGTAATTGTCTCAGTTAGGTTTCTATTTCTATGATAAAACACCATGAACAAAAGGTGTTTTGTTTTGAGGTTAATCCAACTTGCAGGTTGTAGTTCATCATCCAGGAAAGTCAGGGAAGAAGAAACTCAAAGGCAGGAGCTAATGCAGAGGCCATGGAGTGGTGCAGCTGACTGGCTTGCTCCTCAAGGCTTGCTTGCTTTCTTAAACATGCCAGGACTTCCGCCCAGGAGTGGCACCTGGCCCTCCTGGTGAGTGAGCCAGGCCCTCCCACACCAGTCAGACCTGTGGTGCATTTTCTTAATTGAGGTTTCCTCTTTCCAAAGCCATTGTATAGCTTGGATTAAGTTGACATAAAACTAGCCAGCACAGTAATAGTCCTTACTCTAGGAAAATGGGAGAAGAAAGCATTTTCACGTTTCTATGTAGTGTGACAGGTGATGATCTGCTTCCTAGTCAACTACTCATTCTTGGCAGAGTGAGGAGCTGAGTAGAAAAGGGACAGAACAGTCTTCCCTTGGTGAGCAGGATCCCAGTACTCTTGTTCTGACTGGCTGTCATTTCCATGCACCTGTTAGAAGGCAGACATTTGGATGAATGCAATTAAAAGTAAAGACTAAGCGAGAAGGAAAAGAAAGGAGATGAGAATCAAATGCCTGGTAAGATGGGTGAGGGGTCTTTGAAGGAAGGAAACAGGAAAGAATGGCTGGAAAAGCACTAAGAGTTGGTTAGCCTGAAGATCTGCTCATTTAAATGCAGCAGGAGGTCCAATAAAATAATGGCTTAGAGGGGAAATGATCATTGTGTTTGGCTACTGTATAGCAAATTGTCTGACTGAGACTTTAGTAAGCCAGTGGCGAAGAGTGTGTACAAGAGTTGAACGAAGTCAGGTGTAATGGGGTTAAAGAGTGAGTAGTATTGAGAAAATAGATGAGGAAAAGATGGACTTCTTTAGAGGAGTCTAGTTGAGAAGAAAAAGACATGAGAAGACTGTTACAAAGAATCTGGGGTCAAGAGAGAATGTTTGCCGGGTGGTGGTGCACACCTTTAATCCCAGCAGAGGCAATCAGATCTTAATTCGAGGCCAACTTGGTCTACAAAGTGAGTTCCAGGACAGCAAGGGCTAAACAGAAACCCTGTCTTAGGGGAGGTGAGGGGGGTGTTAGTTTTGGTTTTGTGTTCTGGTCTTATTTGTTTTCTTTAGGAAACCTTGATATGGTTAGACCACAGGAAAGATGCATGAATTAGTTAAAGATGAAAGAATTGGGTAGGGTGTAACAGACAGAAGACAGAACAGAAGGAATAACAGACATACACCGGCCGGTAACTCTGACCAGAAGAGTCTCCTTGTACCTTCCAGATAGAGTGAATCATTCTAGAACTTACGAAAATAAATGTCAAGACCCTGTCTTGCACTTTAGAAACATTTATAACCAGCCAATATTTAAGGATTTTTATATGTTAAGATAAGTAGGTAATTTCATGGAGTTCCTTGTTTTTAATATGCTTGCTGATTTTTTTTTTAATGCTTTACCCAAAAGTGCTTTGATAATGAGAGTCAACCAATCAGAGAATACATGTAATCTCCATACAGTTTGTATTGGAGTCTCAGTAGTATGTGATACTTAGATACATATCTTTTGTGTAAACTTTACTGTTAGAACATTCTGACTTGACTAAATTTTGCCTGTTTTTTTGTTTGTTTTTTTTTGTTTTTTTGTTTTTTTCAGTTATTACAGGAACTATGTACGGTATTTAATGTAGATTTGCCATGCCGTGTGAAGTCTTCTCAGTTGGGAATTATTAGCAATAAACAGACGCACACCAGCGCCATAGTGAAGCCACAGTCTAGCTCCTGTTCCTACATTTGCCAGCACTGCCTCGTCCACCTGGGAGACATTGGTGAGCCTTTGGGAAGGAAGACTAACACATTCATCCTTTCCTTTGGTGTGGTCATAGGAAGAAAGGAAGAAACTTGAATATGCATGTGTGGTTTAGACTGATACACGAAAAAATTATAAAATTCACTTTTAGGAACTTACATTACTCCATGTTTTGAGATTGGCAGAATTTTTTGGGGAAAAAATCTCATTAACATTTAAATTCTCTTCAGATTTGATCCAGGTATAGGCAAATAGGAAACACTAAAAATATAGTCAGAGGTAAATCATCAAAGCGATGCTGTATTTTCTAAATTAGAAACTTGTACTCTTTAGGAATAAAGTTTATAATTACCTTTTTTAGAACTAGATTGTCTCTTATTTTTTCCTACTGGTGCACTGAAAGCTCATTTCATGTTGCTTCCTTTGAAAGGTTAAATTTTCATTTCCGTTATACGTATATTTTACCTGGGGTTATTATATAATTTATCTTTGTGTTCATTCCTTAAAGATGACCTAAAAAGGTTATAAAACAAATTAACTATAGGATTATGGTTTGTCCTGAAATAACAAGGAATGAGGACCATTAGTTGTGTTTAAATTAGTAGATTTTAGATTTCTTAATGACATAAATGAGTGACACTTTGAGAGGTCACATAAAAGATATCAGTGAGCTCTGCAAGAAGATGCAGTGACAGTGTGTTTAGGATGGTTTTGCTTTAAATGTCTTCTTTGCACACACATACTTAATACTGCTGCAGTAGATTCGGGGCATTTTTCAAAAATCACTTTATAAGATATTGAAGAAATACTTAATTTTCAGATCATATTGTATAGTGTTTTTTGTTTTGTTTTGTTTTTAAGTGCCATATAACTCACCCCTTCTTGTGGGCCGGCTCCAGGTCACCAGCATAGTCCATAGTGGGAGCTGGTGATGCATGACACTGGAGGACCTGGAAATGGGGGCTAGGTAAGCTTTCAAATTGGTTACATGCTGAATGTCCCAGATACAGAAGGCTGGATGGACACGTCACACATAATCCTATAGTTAATTTGTTTTCAATTTTTCTGTCTTTAATGGTCTTGAAAGTAATTTTAATGTCTTTATTATCTTTAGAATTTAAAGCTCTAGCTGTTTTGGACATGCCTTCCTGGTGGTTTTTGTGTGTTTGTATATATCTATATGGTTTTAAACTGAGTTTTCGTTTTCTTCTCAGCTCGATACAGAAACCAGACCAGCCAGGCAGAGTCCTACTATAGGCATGCAGCTCAGCTTGTCCCCTCCAATGGTGAGTGGGCCTGCCACCTAAAGGTTGACCATGTCACTTTGTTCTTTACAGCACTATGGCAGATAGGCTCTGCTTTTTAAGTGTGTTAAAGCAGTAGATGTTGAATTTCAGGATCATTGAGTTTCATGTTTTCCTTTTTAACTTTTATACTCCATACACTTAAAATGAATTTTTCTTTAAAGAAAGTTACTTTGTTTGCAAGCCAGTATAAGTGGAATTAATGTGATCTAATAGTGTTTCTACAACTCTAGCATTCTTAATTGGTCTATAGAATAATCATCTTTCAAGATAACCATTTTTCCTTAAAAAACTTATCAGTCACCTAAAAGGTAATACTTTTGATGGCCCCAAAATAGGCATTCTTGAATTAAAGAGCTTAACAGCAGATACAAACTGTTACAAATCATTCATACTAAACCATGCTCTAATTTCTTTAGATTCTAGAACATGTCTCAAGTAGAGCTAATGATAAAGATACACTGTCCATTTCAATTGCCTGTGTTAGCCTCTACACCTTAGTAGCAGAGCTGAGTGTTTGTGATGAGTCCTCAGCACCCACAGAGCTAAGGAGATTTACTAGATGTGTGCTTATTGTATTAATCCTGTTTTACAGCTTGTTTGTTTTGAGACAGTCCAGTTATGTAGCCCAGTGTGCCTTTGAACTCTGATTTTCCTGTCTGAGCCTGAGTGCTCGGATTACAGTGTGTGCTACCATACTCAATATTTAATTGTGTGACCTTTTAACCTGCACATGATAGGGTGTGACATCACTAATGTGTACAGTTTGACATTATATCCAACTGTAATTGATAGCACGAGATTTGCCTTAAGCAGTACTTTGCATTATGAATTCATTTACCTGAGTGTTACTATCTTGATAGCAAGATTGGTTCTTGGTGACTTTAGAATCTTAACTTTCATCCTTTAGGTCAGCCTTACAATCAGTTGGCTATCTTAGCTTCTTCCAAAGGAGACCACCTGACCACAATTTTCTACTACTGCAGAAGCATTGCTGTGAAATTCCCTTTCCCAGCTGCCTCCACTAATCTACAAAAAGCACTTTCTAAAGCACTGGAAAGGTAGGGCTGACTTTTTTCCAAGAGAATTTTGTGTAACATAGAACCTTAATCTCAAATTTTAGTGTCCAGGAAGTACTGACCAGTGATGTATTCATCTTTTATCTCTAAACCTATAGCTAATATCATTGTTTTGTGTGCAGTCACTGGGTTTTACATAGTTTGGGATTTATTGCACCTGAATACTAACTCATCTAAGTTCTAGCTATGAAGCTAGACTTAAACAGAACCCTTTTCTTGTCTAGTGGGTAGCTTGCAAGCTAAATCCATTTTTAGGGATTTTGCTAATTGTGCTGATTAAGATTCATGCAGGTTTTCTTTCATTTCAGCCGGGATGAGTTGAAAACCAAGTGGGGTGTTTCTGACTTCATCAAGGCATTTATTAAATTCCACGGTCATGTATACCTGAGTAAGAGTTTGGAAAAGTTGAGCCCTCTTCGAGAGAAGTTGGAAGAACAGTTTAAGGTTCGAGTTAAAAACAAAAAATATTTGTCTTCTCTAAATTAAAAAAGCTTAAGATTTGGAGAAAATTAACTTAAGAGTTTTTGTCTTTTTATGGTGTTGGGGATGTAACTGAGCATAAGTAAGCTTAACAAATACTTTCCCACTAAGCTACACCCAGAGGACCAGACTCCTAGTTCCTATGTTGTTATTTAATTGTGAACTCGTAATAAAAGTTAAATCTGGAATATATGAAATCTTTGCATCTGACTTCCCTCTTGTTAACTGTGGTATCCAGACATGCTATAGCAACCTTCTCATTGACTGACACCCTTACCACACCCCCCGCCAGCTGGCAAAACAAGTCAAAGTAGAAATAAATTAAGAAACAAGACATTTGGGGCAGACGGTGGTGGCACATGCCTTTAATCCCAGCACTCAGGAGGCAGAGCCAGGTGGATCTCTGTGAGTTCGAGCCCAGCTTGGGCTACAGAGTGAGTTCCAGGAAAGGTGCCAGAGCTACACAGAGAAACCTTGTCTCAAAAAACCAAAAGAAGAAAAAAAAGAAACAAGACAGTTTAATATACATTACTTTGTTTTAAATGTATTTAAGAATCTTTAATATATTATTGAAATATTTGACTGTTCAGTATCATTGTTTAGGGCGCTGGAATCAGCAGTGAATCAGATACTCTATTGTATTTCCTGGTTGCTCCTTTGTACACTAAAAACTAAATGTTAAGAAGTCTTACATTTCAAGGGGTTGGGTAGGCTGAATGGTGTATGCTTTTAATGTAATCCCAGCACTTGGGAGGCAGAGGCAGGTAGCTCTCTGTGAATCTGAGGACAGGGTGATCTTCATGGCAAGTTCCAAGCCAGCCAGAGCTACTAGTGATAAACTGTCCAAAACAAACAATAACACAAAACTTGGACAGTGAAAGTGTCAATTAGCCCCAAATATTGCCAATGTAAAATAATTCAGATAGCCATTTGAGTTGATCATTAATAAGATTTTATCATATTTGCAATAGAAAAAGTTTGTGGCAGAATCATCTTTCCAGTCTTCTCCTGTTTCCTTCCTCCCAGTGGCCTGTTTGAACTTAGGCTGTGGTATTTATAGGGTTGAGTGTGTGAAAGACACACCAACTTGAGTGCTCTCAACTACTTAGCCTAGAAAAGAACATTGGAATCTGAATAGACGTGTTGGATTAAAAGTATAACTGGCATAAATGGTTAGCTTATTTAGAAGGGTAGATGTATAAATTGACAGGGAATTTTTATTGGAAAATTCTATCACATATTAGGGAATTAAGTAAAGACATGTTTGTCTTTGGAAAGGGGCTGAGCATTCTCAGCACATGCAGTGGAACGGCAGGTGACATGGGGTTGAATTGTTATCAAAAACAGATCAGAATTTTTCTCCAAAAGTAATGTAGGACTTGCTTATATAACTCACTGTGGCTATTTCAGACTCTCTATAAAAACAGAAATCTCAGAATGCAGTAAAGGCAACTGACATGTCTGACGTGGCAGGAGCCCCAGTCACTGTGGAGAAACTGCAAGAACTACCTTTTCTGGATCTGCAACTCTGGTTTCGTTTTTTGAGTTTCTTGTGTTTTGTTTTGTATAGATAATGGTCTCACTCTAGCCCTTGTTGACCTCAAAATTGCTGCAACCATTACAATCATGCCAACTTTCTGTCTCAACTTCCCAAATGCTGACATTATAGGCATAAGCCACTACATCTGGTGTATTGTCAGTTCTTACCAGAAGACTGATGACACTTGAGTCTGCTGTCTTCCAGACTGTTCCCTGGGGAAGGATGGAGGAAGGCTTCTTACAGCTAAAAATAGTCATCCTAGTAGCTGTCAACTTGGTTAGGAGCTTAGGTTTGGAAATTATTCCATGTGGGAATAATCAAATCCCATCACGGATGTTAAAGCAGAAGATGACTGCATTGAGACCACCAGCTATAAGAATCTGCATGGTAACATCATACACTGCTTGGCAGGTTACTATGAACACAGTCGCTGCTACTTAAATGAAACTTGGTCAAAATCAGATGTGGATTTTTCTCTGAAAAATTTCAGTATGATCATTGTGAAGGTGCTTTATTAGACATTCTACTGGCTGCTCCAGCGTATTATTTGTCCTGTGTTCCAGAGTATGTGTTTTCTGACTTGTTTATAAAGTTTCTGTTTTTAAGAAGTGAAAAAAAAGTTCAGGACAAATCTTAAGTCATGCTTCATGTATCAAGGGTTCAAAAGAATACTTGAATCTTATTTTAGAATTCTATCACTACATATATCTGCTTTCAATCATTTGTCCTTTTAAAACATTTTATTTAATATGTATGTCTCTTATGAGGCAACTTCTAATGGGTTGAAATATCTAAATACATATATAGTTCCAAATACTATCTTCTGAAGTTGCCTTAAAAATATATATTGTTTCTGAAGCTGGAGAGATTACTCAGCAGTGAAGAGTGTTGGCTGCTCTTCCAGAAACACCTAAGTTCCGTCCCCAGCACCTACATGGAAGCTCACACTTATCTATAATTCCAGTTCCAGGGAATCCAACACCATCTTTTGGGTTTCAGGTACCAGGCATGCATATGGTACACAGGCAAAGCACCTATATTCATAAAATAAAAAGTAGATAAATACATGGACAGTTTCTTAGGGCAAAAATGTTAGTTTAACAATCGGTGGGCAAGCCTCAGTGAAACATTTCACTATTAGGATAAGAATTTGTACTGTATCAAGCTGATACTACAAATAAAAAATAAATAAATAAGTAAATAAATAAATAAATAAAAGAAATAGCTTAAACAAACAACTAGGTAGTGCCTAAATTTTTTTTTTCCTTAGAGAAGAGTTTTCTTTGTAGACATTAGACCCATACAAAATACTGGCATTAAGAGTGGGACAGTTTACTCATGCAGTAATCCTATTACAATACTCTATGATTCTAAACGTAGATGATTACTAATTCTTATGTCTAAGATGGATCCTGCTCTTGGTAATACATGTAGCATTTTTTTTCTCCTATTACAGAAGCTGCTGTTCCAAAAAGCTTTCAACTCTCAGCAGTTAGTTCATGTCACTGTCATTAACCTGTTTCAACTTCATCATCTTCGTGACTTCAGCAATGAAACAGAGCAGCATAGTTACAGCCAAGATGAACAGCTATGCTGGACACAGTTGCTGGCCCTCTTTAGTGAGTATTATTATATCATTTCACTTGGAAAGGTACAGTTTACGTAATTAGGCGTTTTTGTAAATGTAGCCAAATGAGTCCTATTTCTTTCTCTGTCTCCCTCTCCCTCTCTCCGCACGAGACAGGGTTTCTCTGTGTAATACCCCTGGCTGTCCTGGAACTAGCTCTATAGACCAGGCCGACCTTGAACTCAGATCTGCCTGCCTCTGCCTCCAGAGTGCTGGGATTAAGGGCATGCCCACTACCGCCTGTCGAGTCCTATATTTCTTAATATTGGATCAGGAGACTTAAACATCAAATTCTGTCCTTTTGTCTGCTTATAACACTCACCTGCTTTATATAACATTTGGACACAAAAAAGAGTGTTTTCTCTCTTTCTGTTTTTTTTTGATAGAGTCTTGCTATGTATTCCCAGGCTGACCTTGAACTCATGGTCCTCCTGTTTTTAACCTCAAGTATTGGGATTATAGCTGTGAGCTACATGCCAGCTGAAAATTTAGAAGGAAACTAAGATGCATGATTGTTAAATAATACAACAGAAGGCTCATAGTTGATATTTTGAACTGGTATGCTGTTTAAAATGCCTTACACATTCTGATTTTTGTCTCCACTCCACTCCCCAGTGTCTTTTCTTGGCATCCTGTGCAAATGTCCTCTCCAGAACAATTCTCAGGAGTCCTACCATGCCTATCCCCTGCCTGCAGTCAAGGTCTCCATGGACTGGCTGAGACTCCGACCTCGGATCTTTGAGGAAGCAGTGGTGGATGAAAGACAGTAGTAAGTGCTGTAGAGTGGAAGGCGTGGATGTGGTGTTTGATACTCAGACATAGGGAAACTGCCTTCTGGAACAGTACTGAAGATTCTTTCTGCCTGCTCTGTCCATGCCTGCTTTCGTTATGTTGAATTCTTCATGTGAGACACACAATCTTAGAGAGAAATTTGTGTGATTCCTGTATTCCCCTGCTGCCATATCATGAAGAGGCATTTTTTACATTTCAAAATGATGGGGCTGGAGAGATGGCTCAGTGGTTAAGAACACTGGCTGTTCTTCCAGAAGACCTGAGTTCAATTCCCAGCACCCACATGGCGGCTCACAACTGTCTGTAACTCCAGTTCTAGGGGATCTGATACCTTCACACCAATGCACATAAAATAAAGTTAAATAAATTATTAAAAAAAAAAAATGAACTTGAAATAAAAATCATTTATTTCTTCAGCCATACATGTGCCACACTTCTGCTTTTATTTAAATAATAAACTTCTGTTTTTCTGTACACACACTGATCATGCCTTGTAATTATACCTAATTTGTATTATATTTAACTATAGCTATAGATGACTGAAAATTATTTTTACTCAAGACAGTTGAGATAATTCTTAAGAACTTTTGATTTTAGTGATGAACAGTATACTTTTGATTGTAGAAATAATTCTTCAAAAAGATTTCACAGTGGTAGAAAGTTCCACCCCTGCATATCTTAGTTGTCTGAGTCTGAAGTTTCTGCTGGAGCCTGGCATATGCACACGGACAGATGACTGTCTAATAAGGGATGGGACTTTGTTAAGACCCTGGGATCTCTCTAGTTCCAAATTCTTTGACTTTTCCTAAGTGCCTTCACTTTTGATATTGTCACGAGTGGGGTTTGGGAACATAGTTTCCTTTTAATATTGTTGTAGGTTTTGCTAGTATAAGTTTTTAGATACTACTGTTTTCGGTGTAAAATTTTTGTTTATGTGTACTCTAAAACTCAAGCTTTGGTTTTGTTTAATAAATTAGGTCAGGAACTCTAAATAGATGTCATTTTTATAATTTTTTAGTATTCTGATTTCTCTTACATAAAAATAAAATCCAAATTTTTCTTTTAATTTGCAGCATTTGGCCCTGGCTAATTTCTCTTCTAAATAGTTTTCATCCCCATGAAGATGATCTCTCAAGTACTAATGGTAAGAGCTGCCCAAATTGTGTACTATTGCTGTGGTTCTCCATCACTCATGGGAGGTTGACAGCCAGGGAAACTGGGCTTTTGGTGAAGCGTGTTTGTTTTACTTGAAGTCAGTGTTTCAAAGAGGCTCTGACATCTGGTACTGATGAAGTGGGTAGATGTGGGTAATTCTCCTGAACTCCCTCAGCAGCTTCTCTGATAGATCTTCAGTAGACATTCATGACCTTTAAATTCTATCCATTTTCTTCCCCGTCTCTTCATCATTGCAAGTTATTCTGGGTGTTTGTTTGTTTTTATATTTATATATTTTACATGTATGAGTATTTTTGCCTGCATGTACATATTCATACTGTGTATTTGTCTGGTTGGTGCCTGCAGCAGTCAGAAGAGTTTGAATTTCTTGAAATTAGAGTTACAGACGGTTGGGAGCCACCATGTGGGTGCTAGAAACCAAACTCAGCTCCTCTGTGAGAACAGCAAGTACTCTTACTGTTGAGCTGTCTCCCCAGCCTCAATAGAGATTTTATTTTAAGGAAATGATGTGAGCACCAGTCTTCCAGATACCTACAAGTCACACAGAATTTAGCACTTAAAGCATAAAAGACACAGATTGCCAATAGTTCTCCCATAGTATTGTACTGTCCGTGTGATAGTGCATGATCTTAGGGCTTTTCTGTATGGACAAACATAGGTGTCATATACAACTTCAAAAATGTGTTTTAAATTAACTGTGTAATGTTAACATTTCATTTGCTGCTAAGCAGTTTTTACTGGCTTTGTAATATTTTACTTCATATGTGTGTTGTAGTCTGTTTGTCTTTGAAGTTTTCCTCATCAAGGGCCTGGGAAGATAACTCAGTCAGTAAATGGCTTCAGCTCTCAAGCATGCGGGCCTGTATTTGATCCTAGAACCCATGTAAATTATTCCCAGCATCCTGAAATCCTAGGACTGGCAAGCCAGAAACAAGAGGATTCCTAGGACTCCCCCCAGTCTTGGAATTCTGGGAGCCCTAGGATCCCAGACTTGCCAACCAGTTTAGCCTAATTGGTGATGTCCAGCCCAGTAAGAGTCCGTTTCTCAGAAGAGATGGGCAGCATTCCTGAGGATGACACCTGAGATCCCCTGGCCTCCACTGGTACACAAATATACATGTGCACATGCATGCACTTTCATAATTTAAATTTTCCTCAAATAGTGCTGCGTTGAGCTACATGGAGTTTCTCCATTAGTAATTTGCAATAAGTCGCCTGAATCTTTTTTTAGGATTTGGAAAGTTTGAGATAATGCCCAAGGCTATTTCTTGTAAGCTGTCAATGGCATTAGTATTTCTCTTTCTTTTTTTTTTCTTTTTTTTTTTTCTTTTTTTCTTTCTTTTCTTTTTTTTTTTTTTTTAAATGACGGTTTCTCTCTGTAGCCCTGGCTGTCCTGAAACTTGCTCTGTAGGCCAGACTGGCTTCAGACTTGGAGATCTCCCTTCTCTGCCTCCTGAGTGCTAGGATTAAAGGCTTATGCCACCACACCCAACCTGAAGCTCTAAATTCTTGAGACAGCTGCTGAGGAAGTTCTTTGTGCCAGCACCTTGAGTGTTTCCCGTTTGAATGTTAGGGTTTATCTAGGTCCAAAGCTAACTTGCAGGCTTTTGTTGGATGACTTGTCTTTAGCAGACGTGTGATGCAGGAAAGCAGAGAACGAACATTAATAGACATTTTTTGTATATCTTTTTATTCAATCATAGGATTTTAATTAAAATGTTTACAGAATTTGGTGTCTTCCTTTCTTTAGCCACACCACTTCCAGAGGAGTTTGAATTACAAGGGTTCTTGGCTTTAAGACCGTCTTTCAAGTAAGTAGCTATGAAGGGTTGCAGTGTTAAAAATTGTAGGGATCTGGCCCGCCTGTTGAAGAACCTTTGATTCGCCCTGTGTTATCTTTTCTTTTTGACATTGGGGGGGGGGGCATGGCGCATGCTTTACTACATATTTTTTTTATACATACATACTTTATACATATACATATATATATACACACACTTTACTATATTTTCTTCATACATACGTACACACACACACACACACACACACACACACACAAATCAGTGTGAAGTGTTTTTAAGAAATACAGAACAAAGGAATGGGAAAGAAAATTGCTTTCTGTCGTGTTACTTAAATTCTACTTTTTTAACATACCTTAAAATTAAGGGATGTCTTAAAAAGGAACCTTTCTGTCGTTCATTCATTTTTGTATTTGGAGACAGGGTCTCACTGTGTAGCCCCAACTGGCCCAGAACTCACTCTGTAGACCAGGCTGGCCTCAGACTCTCAGAGATCCACCTGCCTCTGCTTCCTGAGTGCTGGGATTAAAGGCGTGCGCCACCAGACCAAACTATTTTATTTTTTGAGGCAGTCTCCATAGTCATTACTGGCCAGAAGCTTTTATATAGACCATATTGGTGTTGAAATGCAGCAATCCTGCTGCCTCTGCCTCCCACGTGCCAGGATTACAGACATGAGCTGCACCACACCATACTCAGCAAATACTAAATTCTAGCTAAAAGTTGTTGCTTTACATTTTTTTCATATTAGTAGGAGTGATACGAAAAAATCACTCCTACTGATATGGGCAGTGGACATGGCTCGGTGAGTAAGAATACTTGTGCAAGCATGAGTGTGGATGCCAGCATTCATATAAAAAGCCAAGCACGGCTGAATATACCTATAACCACAGTGTGTAACTGGAAAAAAAAAATGAATAAATAACAATGCCAGACTCCAGTTCAGTGAGAGACCCTGTCTCAAGGGAATAAAGCCAAGAGAGATCAAGAAAGACACCCATAGTTCTTCTCCGTGTGTGCATGTATTTTCTGCATCACACACACCAATTTTACAAGAACTTTCTAAAACATTTCTCAGTGGCAAGGGGTCCCTTCTCCAGTCACCTTGGTTTCCTCCTGCCCTCCTGGTCTGCCCTCCATCTTGTTCTTTCCCTCATCCTTTGCCATCCTCCATTTTCTAGTGTATCCCCCACTGTTTTTCCTCATCTCGTCTCAAATAGCTATCTTCCTTTAGCCTGCTAATATTTAGGTTTGTCTTTTTTTGAGTCTATTAAATAAAAAAATTCACAGTCTCCATCTTTCTCTGTTGCAGTTTTCTTTCTTTTTTTTTTTTTTTTTTTAAGATTTATTCATTTATTATATATAGTCCTCTGTCTGCATGTATGCCTGCAGGCCAGAAGAGGGCACCAGATCTTATTACAGATGGCTGTGAGCCACCATGTGGTTGCTGGGAAATGAACTCAGAAAGAACAGCCAGTGCTCTTAAATGCTGAGCCATCTCTCCAGCTCTATTATCTTTACTATACAGTTCTTAAGAGCAGTGTTGGCTTCCCTTACTGATGTCAGTGTTTAGTCATTTCTCAGCCCTGCTACACCTTAAACTCTTAGTTACCAAACTCTAATGACTTTTGGTTTTTATGAAAACTGAATTTTTGTTAACTGCTACATACATAGTATCTGAAGGATATTTAACTTGTAGAAATGTCTTTTCAGACAAAGACAGTTTAGTCATAGATACTCTTTTAACATCTTTGCAACAGTTTATCCTTCCTGGTTTATTCATTTTTAAGCACAGTTTGATTTTTTTTTTTCTTTTTAATAATTTCGCCTTTTTAAATTCTTGTAGCATTTACAAGATGCCTGTTGATATGCATTCACCAATCTAGAAATCAGAAAAGCTTTTATTTCTGTTTGTTTTTCTCAACAAGGATTTTAATTCTATGATCAAAATGCCTCTCATATTCAGAATCATCCGTGAGCACTGACGATACCTCATGACAAATACACAAACTCAGGTTTACCTGTATCTAATCACTCTGGGGTCTCCTTAGCTTGATGGCAAGTCCTCACCCTGGCTGGCTCTCAGCTTCTCAGCCCTATTTTCTGCCTTTTCTTTCCTCTAACCCCGTTTGTACATACTATGCACTCACTGTGTCCTTTCGAATGGCTCTGTATTTTCCTCTACACTTTGTTGGTGCTGTACTAGAACGTTCCCATCTGTTCCTCTGCCTTCCCTTTACCGCCTTTTTTTTTGGGGGGGGGGGGGTTGGTTTTTCGAGACAGGGTTTCTCTGTGTAGCTTTGTGCCTTTCCTGGAACTCACTCTGTAGCCCAGGCTGGCCTTGAACTCACAGAGATCCGCCTGGCTCTGCCTCCCGAGTGCTGGGATTAAAGGCGTGCGCCACCACCACCGCCCAGCCCCTTTACTGTCTTGGTCAGCATTGGTCCTGCCTGGTAAGTTACAGCTCAGGTGTCATCATTCAGAAACCTCCCAAGGGTTTTTTTGGGGGGAAGAAACTGCATTCTTTCACTTTGCTTTTTTATTCTTTGTGTAGTTTTATTATAAGGCTTATTGAGTTCAATTTTAATTACTTATTCCTGAAGGTAGGGACTATTTCTCACTTTGTGTGTCCTTCAGCTACTAGCTTACTTCATGGCTTTTGGATTTGGGGGTATGCCTGTTTTTACTTTGTAGCCCAGAAGTAGTCAAGCCTGCTGTCCTTCTGCCTCCAACTCCCAAATGCCAGAATTAGAGGCATGCTCTATCACCCCTGGCTTACATAATTCTTTTTTAGACTTATTGACCTGAGATCTCAGGAACTCTTTTGTCCACATTGGTTTAGACTTCTGTCTATATAATTTATGATATTTGCACATTTTCCTGACTTGGAGTGGACCATCTTAAAGTACATTGATACCGTTGTTAATAGGCACCTCAGGAGTCCGATAAATGGGTAAGAGCACCTCTTTGCTTTTGCAAAGGACCCAGGTTTGATTCCCAGTACCTACAAGGCAATTCAGAACGACCTGAGAGTCTAATCGCAGGGAGTATGATGCCCTCGTCTAACCTCTGAATATCAAGCATATACATGGTGCATGTACATATATGGAAGCAAAACAACTCACACACAAAAAATAATCAATTAAAAAATGTGCTTCAGAGACCTTTAGAATTTAGAAAACAGGTGTTTATAAAACTGTGCTTGAGGTTCATATAGGGGTAGAGCTTTTGCCCGTCATAGGCATGGGTTCAGTCTTAGGACGCCAAAACAAGCAACAAAAAATAGTTTATTCTTATGACAGAAGAATCTTTAATAACAAAAGCTTATGGATTATGCTTCTTTCCTAGAAAGTGAAAATACTACATTGACACAATGAACTTTGATGTCTGTTTCTTGTACTTGAAATCTGTGGAAGTATAAATTCAAGTAAACCGTTGGTTACATACAGTCTTACTCTATGTGGGAAACATCTTGAAGTTTTTCGTTTGGTTGTCTGGAAATTTTCTTCGTATTTCATCTTCTATAATGTGCTATGTCATTTTTAGGAACTTGGATTTTTCCAAAGGCCATCAGGGTATTACAGGAGACAAAGAGGGTCAACAGAGACGAATACGACAGCAGCGTTTGATCTCTATAGGGAAGTGGATTGCTGACAATCAGCCTCGGTATGCCCATGGCTTTCTCCTGCATTCCCTTTTGATCACTTTATCAACACACATACACGTGCCTCGAGTAAATATTATTGATGATGAACTAAGTCAATGTGTGTAGCGTATCTCATGACCCAAGTGATCATTAGTTTATTTAAAGGTCTCTCTTCTTCACTGCCTGTTATGTGTGATAAGAAGAATTAGTCTTGTCTTCCTTACTTATCATGTGCTCCTCCAATTTACAAGCGTCTGTATATTTGAATTGAACTGGACATTCTCAGGTCCAGTCAGGACAGAGCAGGATGATACTAGTAGCTAGTTAGAGACAAAGCAGATGTGGTTGCTAGTGTAGGGGAAGAATGCAAGTTTTGGAGTCAGGTTTAAGTTCCATTTCTAGGTCTGTTCTTTTCTAGTTCTGTGTTCCTTGTATCTTCCTGGTGGATTGTCTCCTTTTCAGAGTCAGTTACTATTACTTCTTAATGGTTGTATTCAAATTCCCGCCATGCTCAGTGCTCTTGAATGCTTACATGCTTGAAAAACTTACCGTTTCTGAGTTTGAGCTGCCCTTTCTTTAAAATAAGGATATATGGCTACCTTATGAGCTATGTCAAGGGCTTAGACTAGTATCTTAAGTCATGCTCTGTAGTTAGAAACATGGGACGGAAGGCAGGAGAATGGATGTGTTGTGATGTGAAATGTAGTCATGGGAGTCTCAGTTACTGAATGACACTGTTCATGCTGGCTGGATCTGTATTGTTAGTCTCTCTCCATCTTTTTTTTGGGGGGGGGGCCTAAAAATATATTCACTTGTTGAAGCTACACACAGTTGAGTTACAGTTTTTTAGTTTTTTCATGTATGAATTTATTCTTGCTTTTTTAGGCTGATTCAGTGTGAAAACGAGGTAGGGAAATTGTTATTTATCACAGAAATTCCAGAATTAATATTAGAAGACCCCAGTGAAGCCAAAGAGAACCTCATCCTGCAAGAAACATCTGTGATAGAGTCACTAGCTACCGATGGGAGCCCAGGGCTGAAGTCAGTGCTGTCTACGGGCCGAAGTCCAAGCAACAGCTGTGACACAGCAGAGAAACCAGTGGTCACCTTCAAAGAGAACATCAAGCCACGAGAAGTGAACAGAGACCAAGGAAGAAGCTTTCCTCCCAAAGAGGTGAGAATGGGGCTGGAGCAGGGGAGTGACTGTAACTAAGGATGATGGACAGCAGCAAGGAGAGCTGAGACCAAGAGATGACAGCAGGAAGGTTCCAGGAACAGGAAAGCAGAGTGTGGCAGGGCAGGGCAGCTGGGTTTGAACCGGAAAGCAGGTAGAGGAAGGCTCACACAAATGGCGGGCTTTCTCTTTTTGTTCCTAAAGACGGGTACTTTGGCTGTTTGGAAGTTTAAAGTGCATTCTTTGACTGCAGAGGAAGGTGTGTACAGAGCAATGGTGGATGGTTAATTTATCAATTTGAGGGAGTTCCTGAGTCCATGAAGTTCTTGTTAAGTGCTCCACACAGGATTGTATTTTTCTTTGGAAAGTATAATTAGCACTTACTAATTATACTTTCAGAAGAGTTTTCAGGTTTCATAGCATCCAGTAAAATCAGGTTTATTACAGCTTTTACAGTTTGTGTTGTTGTCTCCCCCCCCCCCCCCAAGCGTCCCTGTGCAGGCTGGGTACAGTGGTGTATACATCTTTAAACCCAGCACTCAAGAGACAGAGGCAGGTGGGTCTTTGAGGTAGGGACCAGCCTAATCTAACTAAATACTAAGTTCCAAGCTAGCCAGGGCTACATAGTGAACCTATCTCCAAAACAAAAACATTCACTATACAAAGTAAAACTTAACTTTTTTGAAGAAAACTGAAGCACCTTTACTTGGTATTATACCTGTTTGAGCCAGTGGTGGTGTGTGGAGTAATATCCTGGCTCAAAACATTGGTAAAGCAAGAACTCAAGTCTTGCTGAGAAAAACACTTCCCAGCTATTTTGTAACCTTTTTATATACCTTTCCAAAGAGATACTGGTACTATTATATAATACAAAAGGCTCTTGACTGTTGTATGAGCACCGTTAATGTTTTGATGACTACTTAAGTAGCTATGTCATTTGTTAGTTCATTGTGGGAAATGTAGATGGTTGCTTGAGGAGCCTCATATTGTAGAAGGCTGCTTATAAGTAAGAATACATACCTTCAGTTTACTTGCCCAGTAGAATTGAGGAGGGGGGGGTGACAAAATATGGTTCCTTTTTTAATGTTTTGTGAGCACACTTGTGTGTGTTTGCAGGTTTTGCTGGTATACACACATGTACATATCTGAAGGTGAGAGACCAGCTGCAGTTGTCGTCCTCAAAAAGGCCATCTGCCTCCTTTGAGACAGGGTCTCTCGTTGACCTAGAGCTCACAGTTAGGCTAGACTAGCTAGCAAGTGAGCCTTCCCTTGACGGGATTTTAAGTGCATACCCCCACAGCTGGCATGTTGGTGTGGGTTTGGAGATTGAATTCTGGTTCTCATGTTTGCTGGCATTCTACTGACTGACCCAATCTCCAAGCTACATACATATGTAGGGAATGGCCTGAACAGAGGGTACGAAGGAAAGGCAAAGAAACAACAAAATCCCATCAAGTTAATTAGACCTGTGTTTGGGGACTAGGTCCAGCATCTTCTGTAAGTCCAGCATCTTCTATCTGTCCTCTGTAATGGCCTCCCAGTAAGACCCATGCTGATAATAAGATTTCTGTCTGTCCTCCATCCATCTCAGATCTACCAGTAGATAACAGGATCTGTCTGGCATGCAGACATAGCAAGTACATGCCTGTGATCCCAGCACTTAGAGGACAGGCAGGAGAGTTGCTACAAGTTTGAGGCCGGTCTGAGCTATACAGCAAGTTCTAAGCTAGCCAAGGCTAAGCAGACCTTCTCAACAATACAAAACAACAACAACAAAAATTTGGCATACATAATATTATCAACTCTTTTTCTCTTAACTACTGCCTATTTTCTTTTTTGTTTTGGTTGGTTGGTTGGTTTTGTTGTTGTTGTTTTGAGACAGGGTTTCTCTGTGTAGCCCTGGGTGTCCTGGAACTCACTCTGTAGACCAGGCTAGCCTCAAACTCAGAGATCTACCTGCCCCTGCTGCCCAAGTGCTGGGATTAAAGGCGTGCACCACCACCGCCTGGCCACTACTACCTATTTTCTTGCCTTTTGCTCAACCTTGAACACTGCACATGCTGTTTCCTAATTGGCTTGATGTTTAGAATGTTGGGCCTGTTCTTTGCTCCTGTAAGTATTTTCACGCATGTTTAAAGAGCCTTGAGCAAGTGCTACCTAGTTGAAATTAAACTGAGAGCCATAGTATGTCACCTATGCGATAATAGCTTAATTAAATCCACAATTTAGCATGAAGAGCCCTAGGTACCTTACCAGACACATGATCGTAGGCAAGACTTTTAACCTGTTGGCATGAGGTAGCTCACCTGTACAACAAATGATTTGTATGTTCCTTTTCCTTATTTAGTTTTTCTGTGGTTATGTGAAAGCAAAATAATCCTACTAGTAAATCTAAGCCTTTGTTTCTTTTACCAGTAATTTATTTTGATTTTCCTGTATTGAACTTAGATGAGTAAGGTTTTAAATATTTTCTTAGAGTAGGTGTTTTTTTTTGTTTTTTTTTTTTTTTTTTCTAACACGTGGGAACCAGGTTTTTATAGTTAGTTTTGCTTCTGTTGATTATAGGTAAAAGCCCAGACAGAACTAAGAAAGACTCCAGTGTCTGAGGCCAGGAAAACACCTGTCACTCAAACTACAAGTCAGGCGAATAATTCTCAGTTCATCCCCATTCATCACCCTGGAGCCTTCCCTCCTCTTCCCAGCCGACCAGGTAGGTACACATTCTCTACCTAATTCATCTGTAGGGAGTTTTCTGTTCACTTGGATGCTTTGTACCCTTAAGGTTATGTTACTAAGCTATAATTTATAGGAGAAAGAAGTTCAAGTTCTCTAATTCTTGTTGAGCCATTTTTTTATATAGTTCATATATAAGTGCCAGTTTGTTACTATGAAGGAATTGTTATCATTCAACGTGAGAACCATCTTTAGAATTGTCTGATTAATGTGTAGAGGAAAAGTAGCTAATAGTCTGTATTTCTTAACATCATGTTAAAGACATGCATGGTTAATTGTTGCTTTTATAATGTGTTAGAAACACCCTCCCCTCAAATTTTGCCCCTTTCTTTTGTTAAGTTTCTTTAGAACTAAAGCTGTGTTCTTCTGTTTTGAAGGGTTCCCGCCCCCAACATATGTTATACCCCCTCCTGTGGCATTTTCTATGGGCTCAGGTTACACCTTCCCAGCTGGTGTTTCTGTCCCAGGGACCTTTCTTCAGTCTACAGCTCACTCTCCAGCAGGAAACCAGGTGCAAGCTGGGAAACAGTCCCACATTCCTTACAGCCAGCAACGGCCCTCTGGACCAGGGCCAATGAACCAGGGACCTCAACAGTCACAGCCACCTTCCCAGCCACCCCTTCCTTCTTTACCAGCTCAGCCAACAGCACAGTCTGCAAGTCAGTTGCAGGTTCAAGCTCTAGCTCAGCAACAGCAATCCCCTACAAAAGTCATATCAGCTCTGGGGAAAAGCCCACCTCACCACTCTGGATTCCAGCAGGTAGGCAACAGTTGTGTGTACTGCCAACCAGAATAGTGAGAAATACGAGATAACTCAGTGTTTGACCATTTTATAAATGCTCGTTAAGTTTTGACATTGTTCCTGCTTAGACTTACAGAGATTGTGATAATAATACAGAAGTAGTCTTTGTGTTGTTAGGAAGTTTAAATGTTTGCTGTCTTACTTTATTTGTAAAGGGTGGTGAATTAGATCTTCACTATCTATCATTTTCCCATGCTTTGCAGTCGCTCATTTTATTGAAGATTTTCTGTAAATCTTTCTTTCTTAATGTGAATGTGTGCGTGTGTATAGGTGTGTGGGTAGGTGCATATGCACGTGTGTTTGGTGCTTTAATATGGATGCTGGAGGGCAGCCATAGTGTCATCCTTAAAAATGCCCTCCACCTCCTTTGAGATAGGGTCTCTCTCTCATTTGTGGAGCTTACCAATTAGGATAGACTAGCTGGCCCTAGGTCTTCCCGTAACCATCTCTCCAGCACGGAGGTTATAAGCATGCCATCATGACCAGCATCTTTGCATGGGTTCTGGGGACAACCCAGGTTCTTGCTTCACCAACTTTGTCGTCCTCCCCCACCCCCCCACCCCATAATAGCTCTTACTTGAATGGAAATAGAATTGTAATCTTAAGGCGATGGTAAGATGAATGTGACACCAGTCTTAAACGTCATGTCCTCACAGCACATGAACACAAAGGGTGAAGCACATCCTGTCTGTCTCACATACACATTCATTGAACTTCTTAATAATTGAATTGAACAAGGTCCTTATCTTCTCAGAATCGCTGAGTGTTGAAAATCTTAAGGAGTAAGAAAACTGCATTTTTGTCTAGAATCTTGGTTATAAAATCCCACAAACTCACTCTCTGAATCTTGAGTATTAACTGTCAGTAAGATTGCAGTTTCTCTTCGACTTGTTGACAGGTGCCTTTTTTTTTTTTTTTTTTTTTTTTTAGTATCAACAGGCAGATGCCGCCAAACAGCTGTGGAATCCCCCTCAGGTTCAAGGCCCACTAGGGAAAATCATGCCTGTGAAACAGCCCTACTACCTTCAGACCCAAGACCCTATAAAACTGTTTGAGCCGTCATTGCAGCCTCCTGTAATACAGCAGCAGCCTCTAGAGAAAAAAATGAAGCCTTTCCCCATGGAGCCATATAACCACAATCCCTCAGAAGTCAAGGTCCCAGAGTTCTACTGGGATTCTTCCTACAGCGTGACTGATAACAGAGCAGTAATGGCACAGCAACCAAATATGGACCGCAGGAGCAAACGGTCACCAGGAGTCTTCCGTCCAGAGCAGGACCCTGTGCCCAGGATGCCATTTGAGGTGTGTGCTTTCCCGTCACCAGGTTCCAGGAAGATAGGCCTGGGGTTGCAGAGCTTTAGAATTTCTCAACTAGACAGTTGAAGTTGATATATTAAAAATGTTAAAGTTTGTGAGAAATGGACATTATAAAGACTACCTATGGTACAGGACTTGGCCTCTTCAAAATCACACATGTTTAGTTTAGGGAACTGAAGAGTTAAATAGTTATTGAACTGTACTGGTATGGCAGAAAAATAATCTAGTGGCATCATGGTAGAGAATTGAGAAGAGCTCCTTAGTTGGGTTGAGTCATCTAAGTTTAAAATAGGTTTCAAGGATATTTAAACCCATTGCTTTCTTAAGTGGAACAGAGTCAGTCCTCTCCTTGCCCTTGTTATTCAGGAGCAACAGAGTTAACTTGGAAAGGGCTGCTTTCTGTGTTGTTTGACTCCCTAGCTGCGGTAACATTACGTTCTGCTCTAGTACTTGACTCTTCATGACTTGGTCTCCCTTCTCTATTGGCTGTGTCGCTTTCCGTTTGTATTTCAGCCTTTTCCTCTGTGTGCGACATCACAATTAATTGCGTCTCTATCCTTGGCGTTAGTTGTGTATCCAACTAATCATGCTTCTGTTCTTATGTGCTTTTGCCCTAATTGCATCTCACAGTGATCCTTTTTGTCACTAGGACCCCAAGAGCTCCCCTCTGCTTCCTCCGGACCTGTTAAAGAGTCTGGCTGCCTTGGAGGAAGAGGAAGAGCTGATCTTTTCTAACCCTCCTGATCTTTACCCAGCTCTGCTGGGTCCTCTCGCCTCTCTTCCTGGACGAAGCCTCTTTGTATGTATTCGACATTAACTCTGCTTCTTGCTCTAACCACAGCTTCTTTTCTAAGGCTTCTATAATACTTAGTGTAGGTCAGCTCTTCGTTCTGGGGCTTTCCTCTTTCTGGGAATAGAGAGTCTGTTTCTAGAGTGCCTGAAATTCACCTGATAATGTAGTAGAGCACAGCCAGTGGTGGTGACTCCAGCTCCCCCAATGACAGTCCTAGCCCAGACACGTGTCAGCTAGAGTGTCTTGTACCGGTCTGCCTGTACGCTGTGTGATCCTGGCAGAGGAACTCCCTTTTCAGGTAGTGCATACCCCTGAACTCAGATGTCGCGTGTTGTTAATACATTAGTTAAGGACGTGGAGTTTTGTGTTTTAATTCTCAAATGTATTCTAAATATTAAAGGAAATACATTCCACGTTTTACAACTGATTGATGACTCTTTCTTGTTTGACTCACTGACCCATAAAAAGAGCCCTGATCTAAATTCCGAGTTGGAATTGTGAAACAGAATGGGTAAAAATGAAGAAACTCTCTGGAAATGGTTAGAGCACTATAAATGAGTGGCTAAGAATGTAAATAATTAGGATAGTATAGAATAAAATGTAAGAATTGGTTACTGATATCTATTTGGAAACAGTCTTCTAGAATCCAGCCTGCAGAGTGTCATTTTTTATGCTCACTAGTATTTACATCATATTTTAACTGAGGGCATGGGGTATAAATATAGGAAGTAAGGTGTGCATCTAGAAACCTCCCCCACCTTCTCTACATCATAATACAACATACAAAGATTTTGAGGGGTTTTTCCCCCTAGTTTTTTCTTTCCCATAGAGAGCAATAAAATACTTAGAGGATTAAAATGTATTAATCATAGAATCAGGAGAAATAAAAATAGCTTTGTGATAGTAGCTGCCATCCCTGGGACTTGAGCTTGCCTGGGCAAGTGGTACTAAAGGCTTCAGGGCATAGAGCACAGGAGCTGCAGCAGCCCAGCTGCTCTGTTGCCTCACAGGTGCACCTGTCTTGTGCCTGTCGGCTGGTGTAGTTGGAGACTGCAGGTGGTACCTGTGTGTCCACTGGCCTTGTCCGTGAACTCTCCTTATTCCTGACCTCTACCATTGATGGGAAAACAAGTGGGGCCTTGAAATGGTTCTCCTTTTTTTTTTTTTTTTTTTTTTTTTGAATGTTTAAAAAAACAACAGTGGAAAGCAATTAGCCTTCTTGTATTTGGTTGATAATGTAATGTGTGAAAATGCTTTACATATAATGGGTGTTGAGCATATTATTAAACTGCTGTCTGAATGACAGGAAGCATTAGAGAGACCCAGCTTTCTCTCCCTTTCCCCCAATAACCTTCTTAGGGCCACTAAATAGAAACTCAACTTAGTAGTTAATGTATATCATAAGTACAGCTGCTTAGGAAGCATGAAAACAAAACCAGCTATCAAAATGGATTAGAAAGGCCTTTTAAAGTCATTAATATTTTAACATTTTAGGGAGTAAAACATGCCAGCATAATTAATCATCTTTTCGGTAAGGGAATCCTGAGGGTCATACCTAAAAACCATTCCTGGTTTCTGCCTGCATCGCTGCACTGGACCAGATAAACCCAGGAAAGAAGGTCTGACTTACCCGTGGCAACTGGCACTTAGCTGGTGTCATGGTATTGACAGATGTGCATATAACCTTTTCTACATCTTAAACCGAACACATGGAACTGACAGACACGTGCTTAAGTGGTAGTCTTTTACTGTGAAAGCATAAGTAAGAGTCTTTTCCTTCGGTAGTGTTTTTACTTTAAAATGGAAGGAATCACTGGTTTTTGTTTTGTTTTGTTTTGTTTTGTTTTCTGGAACTGAAGAAATCCTTATTGGAGAAGCCTTCAGAACTCATGTCACATTCATCTTCTTTCCTGTCCCTCACTGGATTCTCTGTCAATCAGGTAAGTGAAGTTAATAACCTTGCTTTATGTTTTTATTATAGATTGCTTATTTTCTTCTTTTCGGTATAGTATTCTTTTCTTAGTCTTGATTTTACCTCCTTTGTCTCTGATTGGGGCAGACTAGTGACCTATATATTATGAGTTTGAGCCTTTTAATTTCTCATACTGAATTTCTTAGAGTTTGGTTCTTCAGTCAAATAAATGACCCTCTTTTTTTTTTTTTTTTGGCCTCAGGAGGTTTACGTAGACAGCAAACTACAGAGTAAAGAAAGGCAAAGGGAAACAAAAGTGAAAGACGTTAGTCTGGGGGAGTTTGTTTACTAAGCAAGCTTTAGTCTGCTGAGCATCTGTGGATGCGGCACACACTTCTTTTTAATTTCTCTTTCTGGATTATTAATTTACGTCTTTCAGGAACGATATCCAAACAGCAGTATGTTCAATGAAGTGTATGGAAAAAACCTGACAACCAGCTCCAAGGCAGAACTGAACCCCTCAGTTGCCTCGCAGGAAACATCACTGTACTCCCTTTTTGAAGGGACGCCTTGGTCTCCATCACTTCCTGCCAGTTCAGGTATCAACTAGTGCTTAAATTATAAAATTTGCCTTTTCTTCTCATCCATATTGACTAAGAATTAGTCAGTTTCTATAATTAGACGGTTTTGTTATTATCATATTTCTTTCTTTCTCTGTTAAAAATATTTTGGAGATTTATTTTTATTTTATGTGTATGAGCATTTGCCTGCATGTTTGTGTACCACATGTGTGCAAGGCCAGAAGGGGGTGTTGGATCCCCTGGAACTGGAATATATATGGTTTTGATGGTGGGTGCTGGAAATCAAACCCGGGTTCCCAGTGCTTTTAACTGCCAAGATGCCCACTTTTGTTTCAGTTTCTTTCTTTCTTTCTTTCTTT